>ML782673.1:124754-158905 GCA_009831015.1 Picea engelmannii
TTGTGACAACAGTTCTGCAATTACATTGTCCAAGAATCAAGTCTTCAACAAAAAGAGCAAGCACATTGATATCCGTTATCATTTTATTCGAGAATTGGTAAATGAAGATGTAATCACTGTAAGGTTTTGTAAATCAGCAGATCGGCAAGCTGATATCTTCACAAAGCCTTTGGGCACATAAACATTTGTATCACTCAGATCTAAGCTGAGTGTTGTTAGGTTAAATGATTGTCACGCTCCAACTTAAGGGGGTGTGTTAGACAAATAAGTTGAGCGATTTGCTCCATGATTTGCTCTGCAATTTGCTCCTTTGATTGAGCAAATCACTCCTTTGATTAGTTTATTTAACTGTCAATTAGTTGGTTTCTTGTTTTCATCACTAAGTGAGTTGTTAGTCGCTTCGTTATTTATGAATCATTTCCATGCATGTAATTCCTTTATATATCAATTCAATAATGAGATCCGGAGTGGTGTTTTGTGCTATTCTGTTATGCGGTTCTTGGTAAATTCGTTTTTTGTTTTCTCTGTTCTATCAATTCGTTTTTCTGTGGCTGCAGATTTGTTTTCAGGATTGACCATGAACAATCGACATCCACATTCAATAAACATCTTCAATATCACAATCAATTATCATTGAGCATCTTCAATATCACAAATAATCAGTAGAGAGAATCTTCAATATCACGAGCAGTGATCGACCTCTACTTATCTCTCCACCTCGATCTCTTCTCATCTTTGCATCTTCTTTAAGTTTAGACCACCCCCATTCATTGTTGTTGTCACCCACTTGAATGAAGGAGGCAATGATGCCAGATGTTGGAAGGCTAACTTCCAACCAACATTCAAGTAAGAATGATGTCAGTCGTATGCATACATGAGTCCACCAAGAGAGATATATTGGGGAGAACATTCTACCCATCTTGTAATCATGCTTGATAAATATTTATACAATGATATGGATGGTTGGAGCGGTTGCACCTGCTCCAACTAATCATCTATTTAGTCTCTTTTATTTATTATACACATATATTTATCCGCTTTAGGTTATATTACATAGGTATGATGACATTTATGATTCCTAAGACACCCCTTCAACATGGGTTTAGTCGGCGAAGCCCACTAGCCCCTACAACAATGATTAACGTCCACTAAGACCAAATTGGTCTACTGTACCTTAAGAGGGTAATGGATTACTTGCAACTCTTTAGAATTTTGTGTATGTGCTTGAAAAGCATTAAGAGAAGCTTTCCAAGATCACCATAGTTTTTTTGAGTTAAAAAGTTAGGAAGGTTGGTAGTGTGAGAAATATTTTGAAATTGAGATCTAATATGGGTATTGGATGGACAATCTAAGAGAAAGTTATTTTGATCTTCAACATTCTTAGTGTCACAGAGGTGAGACACTCTTTCATCCCATGGAAATTCAAGAATTGAACAATGCTCAATTTCACTATGGAGCTTGTGAGAATTTGTTTTTATCTTAGCAAGGCTTACTTGTTTCTTTCCACTTGTCAAAACAAAGAGCTCATTTTGATCTTCTATATTAGGTTTGATTATATTCTTATAAAACCTTAATTTTCTTTTTTCCTCTAACTCTTTAGTACACCACATTTTCTCCTTAAATTTTGATTTAATGATATTTTTAATAGTATCCTTATTCTGCAAAATGGTGTCTTACATGATTCCCCAATAGCTTAGCCAAGACTAGGCATCTTTATGCCATCCTTTCTTGAGTCAAAGGTGGTTACAAATGGATTTTGAAGCAATTTGAGGAAACCTCTTGTCTTCCATGTTGTTTAAATTGTTCTTATACATTGAGTATCTATTCATAGTCATTCTCTCAACGGGGGGGAGGATTTCCTCTAAGAGGAGGATGGGATAGGGCATATTTCCATTAATTTTGAGATTATAAGCTATAAATTTCTTTTGGATTTTCTCTATGTTTCTCCAAGATTCACGAGAGATACTGCATCCCTAGAATTCACATCCATATATAATAAAAGGCATAACAATATTTTCAAAGAGGAGTTTCTTCTTATCCCATATCCAAAGATCGGTTGATTTACAATTGTCTTCAAGCCCATAATAATCTTTCCATCCCCCAATAATCCTTTTCTCAATGTTGTAATTCCAGTTGAGCTTTTGGTGAATATCGATTCTAAAATATTTGTATGAAGTCACTTTCTCCAAGTTTTGGTTGTCATTAATATTATTAATACATTGATACTATTAAAGTAATATATTATAGTAATAAAGTAATAATATTAATACATTAATACTATAGTACATTATATATATTATTAATACATTTATTAAAAATGACCATGTTTCACTATGGTTTAGTATGGTTGACCATGATCATGGTATTTTATGGGCATGACTATGAATGACATTAATACATTAATGTATACTATAATGTATTGATTTAATTAATTAATACATTAATACATTTTTAATAAATACATTACTAAAGTATTAATACATTATTGCATAAATGTAATGTATTAATATTGTATGAAAATAATGTATTTAGTAATACATTATTACATTGTTGTGTACAACACATTGTGACAATGGGTAGTGTTCTCCCCATTGCAGTGTTTGGAAATGTCTGTCACAATGTGACAACTAAATATGTGTGTCACATTGGAATTCAAGGATATGTTCATCACATTGCAACGATAAGGCTATTTTTGTAACATTGCGATGTTACTATGTTTGGTATATTGCAACACTACTATTTTCGACACATTGCGATGTTTGGAAATGCTTGACACATTGCAACCTTGAGATATGTGCATCACATTGCAATGTCCGTGACATTGAGACGACAGTGTGATGTGCAACACATTACAATGTATGGAAATGTCTGTCACAATCCGACGACAAGATATGTGCATCACATTTGAACGTGAGGATATGTTCGTCACATTGCGATGATAGGGGATGTATGTTTATGTTCAACACATTGTGATGTCAGGGCTATGTTTGTTACATTGTGATGTTACCGTGTTTGGTAGATTACAAGGTTATTTTGTTCGACACATTGAAACGTTTGGAAAAAAAATTCACATTGTGACATCACGATATGTGCATCACATTGTGACATCACGATATGTGCATCACATTGCAATGTGAGGAAATGTTCATCACATTGAGATGATAGGAAAATGTTGGACACAATGTGATGTCTATTGATCTCATCACATTGCAACGTTACTATCCACATTATAATGACATGGCTATGTTCATCACATTGCGACATTAGTTTATGTTCGTCACATTATGTTGTTACTATGTTCAGCAGATTGCAACGTTATTATGTTCGTCAGAGTGCAACGTTACTATGTTCATCATTGTTTGATGTTACTATGTTCAACACATTTCAACATTTCTATGTTTTTCACATTGTAATGTCTGATTTTGTTCATCATATTTCATCATTGAGGCATGTTTGTCACAAGATAAGGTTGGTTTGTGTTTGCCACATTACGAAAAATAAATTTTGGCAAAGTTTTAAAAAATTCTAACTCAGTTTTTCCTTTGTGAAAAAGATAGGAACTTTGAACCGATGCGATATATTGCATAGAAGGAAACTTAGGATCATATTTGTTCAAAGGACATTGATTGCATATTATCTTGAATTGTAAAATATGTCTCTTTCAAATAAGTATATATACAATTAGAGTGTGCATTTATGCATTCCACTTATTCGTGTTGCAAATTGTGATTAAACACAAAGGAATGGGTTAAAAACAATTATGATTTATAGTAGTAAAATATTTAACTGAAATCTATTTATGACTAACTATGATCAATTTCATGATATTTCTTTTGTGGATAGATTCATACAACTAAAGTGTTATCGTACAACTAATGTGTTCATACAAGCACACTCAATGAGAAAGTACTTTTCATCTTCAACCCTTTCAATGTCACAAAGATGACATATGTGTTTTTTTTTTTGTATTTTATAATGAAATAAATTTTCATCAAAATAATTTTCTTATAAATATTCCATAAATATTCAAGTATAAAAATATTATAATCATTACAATATTACATTATATATATATTTTTAATGTTTTATATAAAACAAATTATATTAATATCATTCAACGACTTTATAATTTGAAATGTTAAATTTTAGTTTTTTTAAAATTTTACTTTTATAAAAATATAAATTAAATTAAATTTTAATAAACAATAATAATATAAAATAAATAACTATAAAATTTAATTAATTAAAAAAAATCATTTCAAATTAAAATAAAAAATAAAAACATATTTAGGTTTCACATCCCATTACAACTATCTCCATTTTAAATTTCACCAAAATAAATCATTATAATATTTTTATACTCGAACCTTTATCGCATTAGTGATTATAATGAAAAAAATATTAAATTATAAAATTTAATGATAAAAAGATTAAATTATAAAATTTAAATATGGATAATGAAAAAAATATTAAATTATAAAATTTAATGATAAAAGATTAAATTATAAACTTTAAATATTTATGTAAATATTAATTTAATTTTTTTTATTATAAATTAATTTATTTAACTATTATATTTTTGTATTTGAGTAAATAATATTTTTATATTTAAATAAATAATAAAAAAGTTTTTCTAAACTTTTTTTAATTATTATAAATTAATAAACTAATTACAAATATTTAAATTTCCATTTGATATGATACCTTCCATCATGTCCAATGAAAATATGTCATATGTCCAATGAAAATAATAGAAAAAAAATTCTAAACTTTTTTAATTATTATAAATTAATAAACTAATTACAAATATTTAAATTTCCATTTGATATGATACCTTCCATCATGTCCAATGAAAATATGTCATAAGACCGAACTCTAAATGCTCACATTTTTGTTTGAAAAGAATTTTTATTTTAAATGAAAAATTCATTCCCATCACCGAACCCTAAGTGCTAGTGCCAATATTAATTCTACGAATTTATTATAAGAAAGGGCTTAGAAAAAATATGCAAGCTTCAAATTAGCATCGATCATAAATGTCAATCAGAACATAGAAACCCTCCACATTTGTGCATATATTAGGTCTATGAGATTATTATTAGAAGATGGTTCACGAAGGTAGTCGATCACCTGCATTTGAGCTGAAGCACTAAAGTTATCTATCTATTTTATGTATTTTCTAGTCAAGTCCGGGCTTTCTGTTTATTATGTATCTCTTTAGTTTTTATGTTATCCTTTTTTTTTTTAAATTTAGGCAATGTAATATTTTTGTAAAGATATGTTTTTTGGTGAAGACATGATATCCATACATGATAGTATGTAAAAAAAATTATATATGAATATAATTTTGAGACAATTTTCACTTGGAAAAAAAAAAGAGAATTACAATAATTGGTCGTTTTAATCCACAAAGTTATCAATTCTATGATTAATTCATATGGAGGGCACATAGGACATATAAACACTTACGACGAGAAATTCGACCTCGAGACCTTATTCCTAAACCTAGAAAGTGTAGGTTAAAGCTCAAAGATCTTGGAATTTTTGTTGTAGATGGAAATTACAACATAATTCATAGCTCTTCGAGCACTTTCTCTGACACCATATGTTTACCGTGTCAAACACAAACATCCAACTTTTATTGATTAAAACCTTAGAGAGTAATGTTGATGTCTCAAAACCTTAGATATTGTGAAGAGAATAAACATACCCGAATATTTTAATATGGAGCAATGATCTCATGAAGAGAGTTTTTTCGTTTTTTATGTCATTGTTTTTCAATCATTTTTTTATTATTTTTATCTGTCGGGGTGGCCAATGATTTAGAAGCGAGTGAGTGGGTGCTTGATCATTTGTCCATCACTGTCCGTCACAAAATCTCAAATTACCACACCTCCTTGATTGTGTTTTAGGACGCCTCACATCCTCCATTACCACTGGTAATATGAGAGCTAGGGTTTGTAGTTGTATGGGGGATATTTGATGTTGTAAAAGATAAAAGGTTAATAGTGAAGTAAATGTTTAATGTCAAGTAAGTTTGTTAATGACCTAATATTTCTTAACATGATTAAGTAAATGTGAAAAAGTAAACAAGTTAAATTTTAAATGCTAGAATGTTATGAAACTGAAATCACATTAATTGATTTGGAAGGATGACTAAGAAGCATCTTCAATTTCTAGCCATAAGATTAGAATTTATAATTAAAAGATCATTAAATGTGCCCATTTCCAATAAATGTATATGCATAAATATAATAAACATATATTGTTAGAGTTAAATATATGATAAACACAAATTACCAAAAAAGTTTATGAGTTCTTGTTGCTGTTGTTTTTGTTGGGTTCTCTGAGTTCTAATTATATCTATAGAGTTTGTAAGTACTGAGCCACTACACCAATAGATATGGTGATTTTTCTTGTTGGTTGGCTCCGAATTAACATCCTCGGGCCTCCAAAGACCAGGCAATGGTACTGAAACAACCTTAACTTATCCTTTAAAGCTAAGATTCCAAACTGTAACATCCCCTCGGGTTGTCAACCCATGCCAGGAGTAATGCTACTGCAGAATTATTCCTCTCATGCGGAAGGAAGAATTGTGATGTATCAACTGAAAGGAAAAGCATCCATGTGGTGGGATCAACTTGTGCAGGTGCAGCACATTAGAGAGAAAGATATCACGTGGAAGGAATTCAAGAGGTATTTTGAGAAGAAGTATTTGACTGTACGATATTATGACAGAAAGATGAAAGAGTTCTTTGCTCAAGCTGGGCAGCATGACTCAATTATGGTGGTGGTGGACAATCTTACGAAAGCTGCCCATTTCATTTTGTTAAAGACCACTCACAAGGTAGCTAATGTTGTTGATATTTTTATGAAGGAAGTGGCACGATTGCACGGAGTTCCCAAGACAATTGTGTCTAACAGAGACCCGAAATTTACCTCAAATTTCTCAAAAGGGTTATTCAAGGGATTCAGAACGAATCTGAATTTCAGTGCAACCTACCATCCTGAGTCGGATGGGCAGATAGAGCGGGTGAATCAAGTGATAGAAGACATACTGAGAATGTATGTGATGGACAAACCATCGAAATGGGAAGACTACCCGCAATTAGTAGAATTCGCCTACAACAATGGGTATCAAGCATCGTTAAAGATGAGCCCATTTGAAGCGCTCTATGGAAGAAAGTGAAATACTCCAGTAAGTTGGGATAATCCAGCTGACAGAGCAGTAGTTGGGCCTGATTTGTTCAAGGAAATGGAAGAGAAAATGCTAAAAAATAAGCAGAATTTGAAAGTTGCCCAAGACATGCAGCAAAGTTATGCTAATAAAAACAGAACCCATAGGGATTTTAAAGTGTGTGACCATGTTTTCCTGAAAGTGAAAGCTAACAAAAGTTCCTTGAGGCTAGGAAATTGTTCCAAGTTGGCAGCTAGATTTTGTGGGCCATTTGAAATCCTAGAAAGGATGGGGCCAGTTTCATATATGCTTCCATTACCTGCATCCATGACTATACATAATGTGTTTTATATTTCATTGCTTAAGAAATATATACTTGATCCTAACCATGTGATTGATTAGAATGTGATCTAGGTGGAACAAGAAGGTGTCATGCAAGTGCATCCTGTGCACATATTGAATAGGAAAAGCAAACAGCTCCGAAATTGATCCTTAGGACTTGTAAAGGTCCAGTGGACCTGGTACGGTCCTGTGGATGTGACATGGGAGCATGAGGATGCTATGCAGGCAGAATACCCACATCTTTTTGAATATTTTGGAAATCTTGTTGATACTGTGTGAAAGTTTCATTGAGGATAGTGTAAAAATAAGGGGAGAGGATTGTAATATCCCCAAGGACAAGCCATGTTGTAATCATGTTTATGAATTGTAAATCATGTTTTGTAGGATGGTGAGCCAAGTATTGATAAGTTGGTAAGGCTTATGAGTTTATTAGGCTGGAGAGCCTAAGTGTTAAGGCCAGGAGCATTTTTTTGTATATGTAATTATGCAGAACATCAACAAAACTATGAACATTGCTACGTTCAGACCGACCATGAAAAAAGAGTGATGGGGGACTAAGATTCCACATAGTGGGTAAGGGAATGGGGGCTGAAAAGTGGAAAGAAAGGATAAGTGTTGGGCCTAGGAGATAAGTTAGGGGGCTTGCCTCCAAGGATGATTTTAAGGATGGGAATTTATATTAGAATGTAGAAACTTGGGCTAATATTACTAGTTCTTAAAATGCAAAATGTAAAAAAATTGGCGATAATTTTGTAAAAATTTTCAAATTTCTAAGGATTTTATATAGATTCCATAAAATTTTGGCGATTCTTAACGTAAGATAATTTCATTCTCTAGAATTTGGGCGAATCATTTTTGAAAAAAATGGAAATTGGGGAATCGTTTTTTGGGGAAAACCATGGAAAATTAGCCCATTTCGAAATGTATCCGCTAAAATCATTTATGCTTACCTCTAAAAAGGGATAATATTTTATTATTATTATTTTCAAAAATCTAAGGTGGACAATTTTGAGAGTTGTCATAAGTTCCTGGAGAGGAACGCATGTTATTGGAGTGCATGCAGCTTCATGGGTGACATGTGTCGACCCAGACACATGCAGTTAAAAGCTGCAAAAGTTAGTCGTGGAGGGGGTTCTCTCCTCATTATATCATCCTTTGTGACTAATTTCGGATACGCTCGCACAGCTCTGAAAACCAAAAAAAACGAGATGTCTTCCTGAAAACTGAAACATCCTCCGTCTGATACCATTTTTGTTATGTGTTTGTTCTTAGCATACCTATACATTGTTGAGAGAACTGGTCGGGAGGGGAAAGTCGACCTATGAGTTTATGTACCCAGTCTATCCTCCATTGTAGAGATGAATCCATACCCAAACTGTCTGTGGGTTGCTGCTTTCTATTTTCCTAAGTGGGATTGTGTTGTGGTTATCCTCACCGTGTGGGAATTGAGTCAAAAGGGGCTGAAGAACTGGGTTGTCAGGCCCATGGTTGAAGAGGCGGGTTGTTAGGTCTGTGAGCAGCTCTTTCCAGGTGAGAGAGTCTGATGGGAAGTAGTTCCTCCTAGAGAGAGTCCAACACCAGCTACAAAGCTCTGAGAGTTCCTGATCTGGACTGTTGTCGAGACCTGGAGAGGGAGGTGAAGCACCGATGGACTGTGCTTATGAAGGTGTATACGCCCAGGTGGAGTAGGCATGTGGGGAATGATATTCCATGAGTAGTGGGCGTAAGAAGGCTCCTAGAGAGAATCCTTCCGGTTTCTCTGTATAGTTTTCCCTGTAACCTTAGCCTAATCTAGGATTCCCTTGCCTTGGGTGGAGCTTAGTCCCAGCTCAGGGGTGACCCATTGCTGAGCGTGATGAGCAACATGGTCTAAGGCTGGGAGGTTCATGGAAGTTCTGCATGTGGTTGGTGGAGTTACACCAGTTTAAAAGATAAATGTTAATTTTGTACTTAATTTATATGTGATGCATGTCTGTGTCTTGAAATGTTATCATGTATTTCATTGCAAGTTTGAATTGTTGTTAATGATGTTTAAGTCTGTAAAACAAGAGTAAATCCATGTTAAATGTCTTATTTTGATTTAATATGCATCTGATATATATAAGTATAAATGTGTTCCACGTAGTATCATTGCCCATCCAGTGGGTTGATGGTCGGGGACATTACAATATGGTATCAGAGAAATTTGTAACATCCCCGGGCCTCCAAAGACCGGGAAATGCTACCAACACAACCTTAACTTAGCCTTTAAAGCTAAGATACCAAACTGTAACATCCCTCGGGCTGTCAACCAACGCCAGGACTAATGCTACTATAGAATAACACTTATATAATATGAATTTAAATGACTATAAATGACTTAACACAGAGTAAGTACATAATTACTGCTAACATGCATCATCAAGGACATTAACAATAATTCATATGGGCCACAGAATACATGATAAAATTCAAGCATCAGTAGCACAAACATGCATAACATATAAATTAAGCGCAGATTGATACTTATCTTTTAGCTAGAGTAAATCCACCAACTAAGTGCATACCTTCCACAAACCTCCCAGCCATAGCCCACGCTGCTCATCACGCTTAGCAGTGGGTCACCCCTGAGTTGGGACTAAGCTCCACCCAGGGCAAGGGAATCCCTAGACTAGGCTGAGATCACAAGAAACTACACAGTGCAACTATAAGGGTTCTCTCCAGGAGCCTTCTTATGCCCACTACTCACATAATCGCATTCCCCACATGCTTGTTCCACCCGAAAGTATACACCTTCACAAGCACAATCTATCGGTGCTTCACCTCCCTCTCTGGGTCTTGAAAACAAGCTGGATCAGGAACCCTCAGAGCTCTATACCTGGTGTTGGACTCTCTCTGGGAGGAACCACTTCCCAGCAGACTCTCTCACCTCAAAAGAGCTACTCACAGACCTAACAACCTGCCTCTTCAACCATGGGCCTAACAACCCAGTTCTTCAACCCCTTTCGACTCAATTCCTGCATGGTGAGGATAACCACAACACAATCCCACTCAAGAAAAAATAAAGCAGCAACCCACAGATAGTTTGGGTATGGATCTGTCTCTGCAATGGTTGATAGATTGGGTTCACGAACTCAGGGGTCGACTTTCCCCTCCCGACCAGTGCTCTCAACAGTGTATAGGTATGCCAAGGACAGACGCAAACCAAAAACAGGATCAGACGGAGGATGTTTTATTTTTCAGAAAGACATCTCGTTTTTCTGGTTTTCAAAGCTACGCGAGTGTATCCAAAATCAGTCACAAAGGATGACATAATGAGGAGAGAACCCCCTCCATGGTTGAATTTTGTAGCTTTTAACTGCATGTGCTTGGGCCGACACATGTCACCCATGAAGCTCCATGTGCTCCATCAGCATGTGTTCCTCTCCAGGAACTTAGAACAACACTCAAAATTGTCCACCTTAGCTTTTTGGAAATAATAATAATAAATTATTATCCCTTTTTAGAGGTAAGCCCCCTAGCTTATCCCCTAGTCCCAACACTTAGCCTTTCTTTCCACTTTTCAGCCCCCATTCCCTTACCCACTATGTGGAAGCTTAGTCCCCCATCACTCCTTTTTCGTGGTCAGTCTGCATGCAGCGATGTTAATATTTTTATTGATGTTTTGCATAATTACATATACAAAAACAGGCTCCTGGCCTTAACAATTAGACTCTCCAGCCCAATAAAATCATAAGCCTTACCACCTTATCAATACTCGGCTCACCAACCTATAAAACATGATTTACAATTCATAAAAATGATTACAAAAGGGCTCGTCCTTGGGGATATTACAATCCCCTCCCCTTATTTTTGCACTATCCTCAATGAAACTTTCACATAGTATCAACAATATTTCCAAAATATTCAAAAAGATGCGGGTATTCTGCCTGCATAGAATCCTCATGCTCCCATGTCACGTCCTCAGGACCGTACCAGATCCACTGGACCTTTACAAGTCCTATGGCTCGATTCCGGAGATGTTTGCTTTTCCTGTCCAATATGCGCACATGAGACACTTACATGACACCTTTTTGTTCCACCTAGATCACATTCCAATCAATCAAATGATTAGGATCAGGTATATATTTCTTAAGAAATGAAACATGAAACACATTATGTATAGTCATGGATGCAGGTAATGCAAGCATATATGCAACTAGCCCAATCCTTTCTAGGATTTGAAATGGCCCACAAAATCTGGCTGCCAACTTGGAATAGTTTCCCAACTTCAGGGAAATTCTATTGGCTTTTAATTTCAAAAAAACAGGATCACCCACTTTGAACTCTCTGTGGGTTTTTTTTTATCCGCATAAATTTTCTCCCTGTCTTGGGTAGATTTCAAATTCTGCTTAATTTTTAACATATGTTCTTCCATTTCCTTGAGAAACTCTGGTCCAACTACTGCTCTCTCAGTTGGATTATCCCAGTTACCGGAGTATTTCACTTTTTGCCATAAAGTGCTTCAAATGGGCTCATCTTCAATGATGCTTGATACCCATTGTTGTAGGCGAATTCTACCAAGTGCAAGTACTCTTCCCATTTTGATGGTTTGTCCATCACATACATCCTCAGTATGTCTTCTATCACTCAATTCACCCACTCTGTCTGCCCATCCGACTCAAGATGATAGGTTGTACTGAAATTCAGATTCATTCAGAATCCCTTGAATAACCCTTTCCATAAATTTGAGGTAAATTTCGGGTCTCTGTCACACACAATTGTCCTGGGAACTCCATGCAATTGTGCCACTTCCTTCATAAAAATATCAACAACATCCGCTGCCTTATGAGTGGTATTTAACGAAATTAAATGGGTAGTTTTTGTAAGCTTGTCCACCCCCACCATAATTGAGTCATGTTGCTTGCCTGTTCTGGGAAATCCGGTGATGAAATCCATAGTCACTACTTCCCACTTCCACTCAGGAATGGGTAAATACTGCAGCAACCCTGCCGGGTGCCTGTGCCAGATTTAGCCTTTTGGAATTCCATACATCTGGTGATGTATTCAACAATCTCTTTCTTTATACTTGGCCAAAAGTAATGGATCTTGACTGCTTCCATAGTCTTCTGATATCCAGGGTGCCCAGCATAAGGCACGTTATGCATTTCTCTCAGAATCATGAGTTTCAAACTCTTGACATTGGGTATATAAACTCTGTTCTTGTACAAAAGTATTCCATCAGTTTCTAATTTAAAATTTTCCACTTTTTGTGGCACCTCACCTTGTTGTAGCTTTGCTACCACTTCCATGTACTGCAAGTCGACGCTTGCATATTCCAAAACTCTACTCTTTATATCGGTCGGATACATGTAGATGTTTGTAGCATGAAATTCGTGTACTCTTCTGCTGAGTGCATCAACCACTTTATTCTCTTTCCCTTTGGTATGCTTGATATCAAAATTGTATTCACGGAGAAACTCCAGCCACCTACTCTGCCTAGAATTCAAGGTTGGTTGATCAAACAAATACTCCAGACTGTTATGATCTATTCTCAATTCAAACCTCCTTCCCATGAGGTAATGTCTCCATTTCCTCAAAGCGTGAACGATGGCTGCCAACTCCAAGTCATGATTTGCATAGTTCCTTTCATGCTCTTTCAACTTTCTGGATTCATAACAAATTACAAATCCATTCTGACTAAGGAATCCTCCCATTCCTTCTTTGCATGCATCGGTGCATACCACAAAATCTTCATTTGGGTCTGCAATCCTCAGGATTGGAGAACTAGTTAATAGTTGCTTCAATTGTTGGAAGCTTCTCTCACAATCCTCTGTCCACATAAACTTCTTCTCCTTCCTTTGCAAAGAAGTGATAGGGTGAGCTATTCTCGAGAATCCTACGATAAACCTTTTGTAATAACCAAATAGACCCATAAAGGATCTGACTTCCCTCATGTTCATTGGCGATCAACCTTTCATTGACTCCTGACTTGAAAAGGTCAAAGGGCAAGTTCATGAGAATTCGCAAAACACGAATTCGCGATTAGATCACAACCATTGATCAAGGAGAGATCTAGATGGTTAATTGTCTAGGAAGAATTTTGTCATTTTGGGAGTTTAGCTATCAGGATAAGTGGGATGTGCTGATGCACAAACTCCCGAAGCCCAAAATCGTGAAATCCCAAAGAGATGAAGTAGTGGGTCGTTTTGACGTCACTTTGATGGATGTGGACCCACGGGATTTGTGCCATGTGCCAGTGGGCCCCTAAGGAAAAGAAAACACAATAGGGTTGGACAATGTCACCTGAGGTAACATGGACCTTCTTAAGTACACTGCATGTCACTAGTGTGGTTGGTGACAACTGTGCTATGGGCCCGGAGGCTAGAAAGGTCAGAAGTTCAGAACTTTGAAGTTGGAGAGGGAAGCGAGTGTGGGAGACTACAAGTCCAAAACCCAAAACTCCAAGTCCTGAAGTCCCGAAAACTTTGATGACATAAATAACAAATTAGATTGCAGCCATTGGGGGATGAGTAAACGTGGACCGTTGATCCACACGATTTCACAAATACGGTAATCGAAACTCTGGGAGATAGTTGTGTGTGCCTTGAAACTTTTTGAAGGCCGAAAAGTCAGGTAGCACCTAGTGGTCTAGCATTTGGTCACAGCCCGTGATTGCATGAGTTAGGGGGGCTATCTCCAGAAAGTTACAGAGCCGAGCAGAGCTCAAAATATTCATGAATTCGATTTTTTTTCTTAAAATCGGGTTGGTTTTGAATGTGTGGAATTTGTTAAGAAGAGATGGCCTGACAAATTCTGGTTGTTTGCACGTTGTGATTGCAGAATTTTTACGAGTGTCAGAACCGATTAGAATTTCCATGGAGTGAAAATAAATGGAAGAGACACAGAATGCTTCTAGTTCAGAAAACGAAGCTTAGAAGAGATAGCCTAGAACTTTTGTATGCAGAGTGTGCATATCAAGCGCAAGGAGTGCTTATAGAGGGAACTTATTTTAAGTTCGAAAGATTCAAGGAGATGAGCGTAGAGTGTGCCAGGAGGGCACCAGAAAGTCTTTTGGAAAACACAGAAGGGATGAGTCCCTTGGAGACTGAGTAAGTTAAAATCTCAGATAGAAACAATGCAAGTTCACATGCAAAGCGCAAGTGTGTGCCAGGGTGAAGTTAAAATTTCATTAACAGAAGCTTAGGTGAGAAAACACTGTCGAAGCCTTCAAAATATTCGAAATCCTTCAAGTTAGGGACGAAGTCAAGTCCAGAAGAATTGATGCCAAGATATTTGGCAAGAAGTCATTGAGAACATGAACGTACTGTAGGAATCCTTGGAGGGAGAAGCGTCAATAGTCGTGCGTCGTTAGATCAAAAGAAACTACGAGGAGGATAACGCTAAGAGTCATCCAGCACTCGAAATCTCAGGAGAGGTATCGAACCCTCGATCTCAAAGAAGATCAAACCATTGATTCCTTTCATCGAGAAATCGAAAATCGAGAGTTGGGAGAATGTAGGAAGTTGCTCTCGAAAATTTTGAAACATGAACTTCTAATTCGCGAGGAGAGATCTAGACCATTGAATCACGACGAGTGTGAGCCATTGATCTGATGCACTTGAATTTCATGAAGTCAGAAGTTGGAAAGGGGAAGAGAATTGTTTTCTAATTTCATGAACCAAGAAGTCTCTATTCACAAGAAAGGATCCACACCATTGGATTACGATGAGATTTGAGTCGTTGTATTTGACTCACGTGGATTTCAAAAAACTAGATATCGGAAGAAAAGAGGGGAACTATTTTTTGAAACCCCGAAACGCAAATTGTCGATTCACGAGAAATTGATCTAGACTGTCGAAACCCGGAAAGGTGTGGACCGTTGATCTGAGGCAAATGGGGTTTGGGAGTTCGGACCTCAGAAGAAAGGAGGAGAGATAATCCTCAAATTTTGCGAAGGGTAAAGTCCCGTAACACTCAAAAGTTGTGCCCTAGGTCATAGCTAGAGGTCACGCTGATGGAAGTTAAGAGAAGAGATAGCACGTGCTAAACTCTTGTTTCGGATTTTGGGGATAGAGAGAGTCAAGGGTGACTCATATCGAAACACCTGGTACGCGAAATCCCAAAACTCCTTTTGGATAAGTGCATGGTCATAGTCGGTGGTCATGTAGAAGAAGCTTGTGCTGCCTCTAGTTCTCACGGGTGAGGTTTCACGCAAGGCATGTGGATTTGTTTCGTGAAGGTTCTAGTAGGCAACCGAAGAGTTGCTCCAACTCCGAGAGTTGAAGATCCATTGACCGGGAGGTCAGTAGACCCTGCTGAGGTGGGGGAACTACATCGAAAGTGCTCAGGACATGAATAATCATGTACAGTGATTACAGTGGAGAGCACAAGAAGATTCAGAAATTCGGGAAGAATTGAATACTTTTGGGATCAACAAGAAAACATTTTATAGGGATAAAGAAGTTGTTGCAATTTTGTGCTAGCGAGTATGTTATGGCTCGTTGGGTCAGCCAGAGGAAAGAATGCTTGCATGTTGCAAGTTTTGTTGGTGATGTGGTTGCATAAGGAAGGAAGCAACAGAGAGATGAAGTGTTGGTTATAAGTTTGATAAAATAAGCATGAAAGCTTCTGCTGCTATCATATATTCAGGTAGTATAATTTTATTTATTAATGGCATTCATGCAGGTATGAGTTTTGATCACTCTTTTTTCATAATTGTTGAAAGGAAATTTTGGTAAGAATTTCCTCAGCCAGAGTTATTTTATAAAATCATATGATTATATTATTGAATGCATACCACTGGATGTGGTAAAGGCTGGAGGCCTGCATTAATTCAAATATTTTTAGTTTTTGAATGCACACAGTGACATAGTAGAATGTCAAGTTAATTTGGTTATGGGGTAATAAACAAAGAATTAAATATAAAAACTGGTTATAGGAATAAATGCCAATAAGCTAGTCATGTATGAGACCAAGACCTGGTTGGATATGGAAAAGTAAGGATATGGAAAGGCTATGAGCCACACAGGTACTAAAAGCTTCCTACTTTTAAATAAAACTTGGACTGCAACCTTTTTGCTAACACTAATGATCACCATAGAATTGTATTCCTGGTGTAGTGTTCAGGTCAAAAAGTAAGGCATCCAATTAATTGGGAAGATGATAGGAAGTGTGTGGAGAATGTGGCAACACATTTTCCAGAATTCCAACTCATGGATGGTGAGATACATGACTGAGATAAAGAGAATTATGTAATTCAATGCAAGGTGCACTGAATAAGAATGCATTGAGAATTCCACTCATGCATAGTAAGTGATAGAATTGTATACTAAATGCAATAGTTGAATATGTTTTGTAGGTACATTCATATATATAATTGCATGGAAATAATTATACTAATGGATGAAATTTTGCTAACTCATGAAGTTGAGAACATTTTAGGAACTGTTAAACATTGCAACAAGAAAGTTGCAAGCCAGGTAGTCACAGGAATAGAGACTACATAAAATTTTATGTTCAAAAAATTGAAATAATAAACTTACTGTTGTTAATTATGAACATGCATATGCATAGATTGATGATTCATTCTATTTGGTCAAGTTGTTTCATAATTGTGATTGAATTGCTAGGTGTAGGCGATTCTAATATCATTGCATAAGATTTTGTACATGTTGTATTATGATGTCCAGAAAATACTGACAATTTGTTGGTAGTATGCAAGATGAAGTCTTGCAGGAAAATGGTATGCAGTTTGGTGCCGGTGGAAAATCACAAGGATGGATGCATTCATAATATGGAAACAACCAAGATGAATCATGAAATAGAATTTCATGTTTTGGGGATAAATTTTGACTTTCCTTTCGAACTAATTGGATTTCCTAAATGAATTCTTTTATATTCTCTCATGATAACTGCATATGGGCAATGCAGATGAGATGATTTTGATAGGAGTTAAAATGTTGACTACAAAGAGTAGCTCGAGAATATGCTGATTAGAAACCTTTGAGGGCAGTTGGAAATCCTCGAGCCACAGTGCTCTAAGACTTCTGGTCCGGCCTTTTGCTGAAGCCCAAGGAAAGGGAGGAGTAGCATCGATGGACTATGCTTGTGAAGGTGTATATTCCCAGGTGGGACAAGCATGTGGGGAATGAAAGACCTTCGGTTAGAGTGTTGTTGAGGTTTGAATGGTTGGAGTGTTGTTGAGGTTTGGTACCTTGGCCTAGACCATGTGGATAAGGATTTTGGACCGTGGTTATATTGGGAAGCCATTGCCTCGATGGAGTCACAACCCTAATTAGGGGTGGGAGGGCTTCTCAATCAAAAGATAAGTACAATTCTCTATTTATTGTATGTTTTGTATGATGTATATAGGTTACAATGTTGTTAAAATTGTCTGTATATACATATATATACATTGCATATATGCTTTCATTACCTGCATCCATGACTGTTGTTGGCCCTTGACCAAGTTTTGGGAGCACTTGGTCATATTTGACCATTTTTGGGACTTTGACAGCCTGTCGAAGATGGAGCACCAGACAAGGTGGATATTGCAGAATCTGGGCCCACTTTTGGGTCCCTTTTTTGGGTTTTGGGAATATGTAACAGGAAAGGGATGTCGGCCCATGGGTTTACCCACGCTTAGGCCCATTTTGTATGTATAAATATAAGGATAGGAAAATGTAAGAATAATAGAGAAAGGAATATTGTATCTATGTGATATAGGCTATGTGCCAAGTGGGATCTATGTGATCAAGGTGTTGCATATTCTATAGGCTTGCAGAGCTTAGTGCAAGTCCTTATGTGGAGATATAGAAGGATTTTTGTTGTAAGGAAAGGAAGAAGGATCTAGTGAGTTGCGCAGATTTTTTGTCCTATGCGCAGTAGGTTTTGGTGGCTCCGTGCTTGTAACCGATTGAAGACGCTGATAAAGAAGAAGATTTAGTGGACGTAGCCCTAGAGTGGGGGTGAACCACATAAATCTGTGTGTTATGCTTTGGGCTTTGACTTGATGTGTTTATCCCTTCTTTTGCAAAGTGCTTTGATATATTTAGATGGATATACTAACACTTTGTGCTTCATTAGATGTGTATGAATAGTAGATCTGATATGTATGAAGATGCTTAGTGTTGATCTACTGGATCTAATCCATTTTACTATTGCTAAGTACTAAGATACCTTAGATCTAAGTGAATGTTGTGATGCTCTGTGCTATTTGCGAAGTATAATAAGGATTGAATATTGGTGAATGATCAATGCTAAGTGCTTTGTAAGCAATATAATCATAAACCGATGTCCCAGCTAAGGTTGCAAACACCTGAGTCTCGCAACCACCCCTGCTTCTACCTCGGGTGAGACTTCATCTTCTTCGCAGGTGTTGCCGAAAGGTTCGGTAGTTAGGGTTTTGTTGGTGCATTGTTGTAGCGTTGAACATCGGGTCTGTGCCTGTGCCAACAAATGGTTCCATTGTTGGGACATGAAACTATGATTGCTGGGAGCTGAGGAAGAAGAAGCCTTGTGCAAAGATTCATCCTAAGAATGTGGAAGCTCTATGCGTGCATCTGTGCCCTAGTGCAGAGTATTCCACTTGATCTGAAAAGCTCTGTGCTAAAGAAAGAAGGCCAGATCTAAAGAAAAGAAGCAAGATCTGAACACTTTGTGCTCCAAGAAAAGTAAAAGTATAAGTTTCTGAAGAAAAGAGGTCAGATCTGCAGAAAAGAGGTAAGATTTGTAAGCTCAGTGCTTTGATAAAGGTAAGAGTAGTTAAAAATTTTAGATATGGAGGCTTTGTGCTCTGTAGAAGTAAGATAACTGAAAATTTTTGTTTCTAAGGTATGGATCTAGGTATATTTAATAGAGTTTCTCCTAGTTTGAAAATTGGGGCACTGATAGATGAAAGAAGGTTTGATATGAGTAGATATGATAAGAATAGTGATAGATATGTTATACCTATGCATAGAAAAAATGTTTGGACTAACAAATGGATGCAGGATCCTAGAAAGATTTTTTTGCGGATTAGCTACCATGATCCTAGTGCGCAATATAGAAGAAATTGGGCATCGTTTAAAAGATAGAGAGGAGTGACCCTCTGTTACAGTTGCAGAAGACCTGGACATCTTGCTAAGGAATTCCCTGGAAGATGATCTAGTTGTCTTTGTTGCAAAGCTATGGACCATGAGGTGTTGGATTTCCATAGAATGATTGCTAAGCTTGAAGGAATGAATCTGAATGAAGAAAACCCTAAGCCAGATCCAGAAGAGGCAGAACCCCAGAAAGAATCAGAGAATATATTGATACAAATGAAAGAGACCCTGAATGACCACCGATATGTTAGACTATCAGTTATTTTCAAAGAAAAAGAATGTGTTGAAGCAAGAATAGGAGCCTTCGACATTGACTCTGTCCTTGATGAAGAGACACAAGTGAACATTATGCCAGAAAGAACTTGGGAAGCTATAGGGAAGCCTAATATGATCCCTTCATTAGGAGGAATAGGACTATTCAGAGGAAAAATAATGATGTTTTGTGGAAATCTCGCTCAGACACCTGTGATAGCCAATGGAACTTTGACAAGGGAAGATTTTGAGATTATTAAATTCATTGAAGACAGTGCCTCGTTTACCATGTTACTAGGAAAATCTTGGATTGATAGAGATCAAGCTAGAAAGAAGGAAGAAGAAGAAATCTTAGAACAAAAGAGACAAGAGTTAAAAGATTTAATGACCCGAAAGATTTCACAGTTGATGAAAGAAAAAGAGAACATATCAAAGCTACTTGAGACTAGAAGCCCAGATATCGAAGCTACAGGAACATTGGAAGACATACAAAAGGATGACATTTCTACCCCAGATAAAGAATAAGTGATACACCAGAATTCTAAGAAAGGATCTTATCAGTGCAAAGTAACTATGCCAAAGGAAAATAAGAATCAGAATGGGAAAAGAACCACTGAGACGAAGCTCACGGGGAAATAGGATAGGAAGCTACGTAAGAAGAAGGTCAAAATTGAGAAGTTACAGCAGGTTCCAGAGGGTACCTCACAGAAAGAAACCTTACAGAATTGGAGCTTCGTCGAGATATCAGAACAACGACATATACCACTTCACTATGGCGAAGCAATATAGCTGTTGAAAGCTGATATATCTGTTTGACTGCTGCTCCAAACGACTGGAAAATCATTTATGGTTCGCCACCAGACTGTTGGACCGCACCATAACGAACAGAAGAAGAGTTAATGAGGCTCATAACCATTGCAAGTAAACCATTACCAAGATTTCCTATTTATCTCGTCACGCCATGAATGAGGAACACTTTTTCCAACCGAGAATTTGAAGCCCATGGACTAGATATTGCATACAGTTCTCATTATGCTCTTGTTGTTCAATCTAGTGCAGTGTCTAAGACCGTTGTGAACCCGATTATTTTATCCTGAGCATGTATGTCCGACAAGCTTAGTGCTACTGAAGAATCTGTAACAAAAGTTCTCCTTGAGCTAAGAATTGAGAGAGTCATGTCAGAGTGAGGGTTATCCACAGGATTACAGGCATCATCCATGAGAGGACTGGCAGCCTCTCCATCCACTGCTCGCGCTGGTCTATTTCGACCAATCAATGAGAAATTTACTAAGCACAAAGATGACCTCGCCAATGCCAATTTGATTTTGAGCATTCTACTGGCCTATCTACCCCCTCTAAGTGGCACCATCAACTGTGATAGTGTACCCTGAGAGTTCGAATATGTCGTGATCACTGCATACCTTCCGAAAGGGGTGCACGTAGTTTGGGCCGACCAGGATAAGCTCGCAACACTGAAATTTACTGACTTCAACCTTGGAGATCGGAAAGCTTACAACATGTTGGTCCCACATAAGTACTTGACCAGTACCAAAGGCAAGAATTCGAAGACTATCTCGCAACCATGGACCCAAAACCTTGCGGAGTCTACACTGCTTAATGTGATGAAGATCCCACACTTTGGCCGACACCGGGAAGTAAATGCATGTGTGAAATTGTTGTTTTCCTGCTACCACAGAGGTTACTTATGGTTGAACTGTCGCATCACTGTGGATCCGACCTTGATCAATTGGATCACAGGGTTGAGCATGCGGGGCCCTGACCCACTATAGTTTTACCCTGGAAAGACCTCAGACCGAGCATTAGCCCAGCGAATCAAAGAAACTTATGGAGATGTAGAGAAGGGTACGTGAGGTTACAAGGTAGCCTCTATCAAGAGCGGTGCAGTGTGCCTAGCATGTCAGATGATCGCAGGCAAGCTAGTTTGAAAGAACCAACCCACCTAAGTAACTGGATTCGTTCTTGGCCTCGTCGGGAAGTGTGCAGAAGGACTACAGATGAATTGGATGTAGTACCTCATGAACCAGCTAGAGCTTGATTGTAGAGGAGCACAGGACCAAGGATATGAGTTACACTTCAGATGGCTTCTCATATTGATAGCTTTCATTGCATGGGGGATGACGGAAGGTGTGACCTTCTTGGACATCGATCCCTTTGAGCCTTTAGCTGTGAAGTTCAGTACCTTGTGGTACTCGAGTGATATGAAAAAGTAGTGGAAATCCAATGTTGTCTTCCATGCCTACTACAATCAATTGAAGATCACAATCTAATCTACACCGCGTATCACTCTAAACACCCTCTATAGGTTTCGGCCCCTGATGAAGTTCAATACAGATAGGCACTTTATATACATCACAACACATGTTGACGAACACAAGAAATAGTTATAGTCCTATTATAAGTTAACATAAGAAGACTTGGAAGAAATCACCAAGGAGTGGTCAACAGACCTCCACATCTCAGCAGACCCCACAGAGATTTCGGATATAGACAGTCCATAACTTGTGCATGATACCTCTGGACCAAGCAAGACCAAGGAGGATGAAGTAGTTCAAGATGTCAACAGTACTTCTACAAATACCACTTCGTTCTTACCTGCACAGGGAGGTGATGGTGGAGATCCAGGTAACACAGAGGTAGAGAAAAATAAAGGCGAAGTTACACCACCTAGAGAGGATGAGGATCCCTCCAAAAAAATAAAGGTTACCCCACCAAATCCTTCATCTAGGAAGAAAGATAAGGCAAACAGAACCAAGTTTGACACTGTTCTAACTCTAGATGACTTCAACTTCATAATCGTTGCCCTGAACGATACTTCACTAGAAATAGCAGAAATGCAGGAAGCCAAGCAGGAGGAAGTGTTCAGTCGCATCAGGGATGAGCTTCAAGGAGTACAACAAGCAATACAGTCTATCCATGCATGCAGTTTCCACTGCGCCCCTTCCATCAGGAACACCAGAATTAGGTGATGAGCCAACCCAACTACATCGAATTGATGATACAGTTGAAGCTTGACTGTAATGAGCTCAAGAAGAGATAACACAAGCCACCTAGGATTTATCACAAGTTCAGAAAGACCTCGAGGACCACATAAGTACTGCAGAAAAGGAAAAGATCGCTCTACAAGAAAAATGGGATGAAGAGAAAAAAACACTACAGAAAAACAAGGAACAGTTGCTCGCAGAGCAACTCGAAATACGTGAAAGGGTTCACAACGCACTTCACTCCATGACATTCATAGAAGTGAAAACTGAGGAACGAGTCCCACAACAGGTGGCACAACTCGAATAAGTAATCCAGCAGCTTCAGCAGAGCGTTGCAGATCTGGAACTTCGTACCGTTCCCAAAACTCCTCAAGAAATCAGAGATCTAAGAGAGGCAACTGCTCACAGTGCAGTTGGCAGAATGAAATCCCTTGCCTTAGAGTGAAAGCAGCTGAGCTCTAGGAGCACTCAGACATATGAAAATATCACAGAAAATCCAGAGTTACAAGCACTGGATTCGCAGCTCCAAGAAGCAAAGCAGCACGCAGATACGCTACAGGAGTAGTTGAAGGCCTTAACACCAGTTGAAAGAATGAATAGGTTTCAAGAGAAACGCATGGCCCAACAACAGATCCACATGATCCATACCAAAGTGATGGAAGTCTCTCAATGACTTCAACCAGTGCAAGAGAAGGCATGCCAATTGTTCACAGAAGTTGAAATCCAAGGAGCGGAACTTGAATAGGTCATCATCACAGTAGAACAGTGCCTAGAAGGGCCAGCATATGACTCACTCATCCAGGAGTTCACTGAGCAAGAGATTGTAGCATTACAGTAGGTCGAATCATCTCAATCCAAGCTTGAGGCATTCGAGGCAGAATTGCTCAGACCAGAGTGACTCAGGACGAGTCACGGGTGACTGTTGGGGGCCTGTTGGCCCTTGACCAAGTTTTGGGAGCACTTGGTCATATTTGACTTTTTTGGGGGCTTTAATATCCTATTGAAGATTAAGCACCAGATGAGGCAGATATTGCAGAATCTCGACCCACTTTTGGGTCCCTTTTTGGGTTTTAGGAATATGTAACGGGAAAGGGATGTCGACCTGTGGGTTTACCCACGCTTAGGCCCATTTTGTATGTATAAATAAAAGGATAGGAAAATGTAAGAATAATAGAGAAAGGAATATTGTATCTATGTGATATAGGCTATGTGCCAAGTGGGATCTGTGTGATAGAGGTGTTTTGCATTCTATAGGCTTGCAAAGCTTAGTGCAAGTCCTTGTGTGGAGATATAGAAGGATTTGTGTTGTAAGGCAAGGAAGAAGGATCTAGCGAGTTGCATAGATCTTCTATCCTATGCGTAGTAGTTTTTGGTGGCTTCATGCTTGTAACCGATTGAAGATGTTGATAAAGAAGAAGAGTTGGTGGATGTAGCCCTAGAGTGGGGGTGAAGCACGTAAATTTGTGTGTTATGATTTGTGCTATGACTTGATGTGTTTATCCCTGCTTTTGCAAAGTGCTTTGATATAATTATATGGATATACTAATGCTTCTTGATTCATTAGATGTGTATGAATAGTAGATTTGATATGTATGAAGATGATTAGTGTTGATCTACTGGATCTGATCCATTTTACTGTTGCTAAGTACTAAGATACCTTATATCTAAGTGAATGTTGTGATGCTCTATGCTATCTGCGAAGTATAATAAGGATTGAATATTGATGAATGATCAATGCTAAGTGCTCTGTAAGTGATATAATCACCGACCAGTGTTCTAGCTAAGGTTACAGACACCTGAGTCTCGCAAACACTCATGCTTCTACCTCGAGTAAGACTTCATCTTCTTCGCAAGTGTTGCCGAAAGGGCCGATAGTTAGGGTTTTGTTGGTGCATTGTTGTAGCGTTGAACCCCGGGTCTACCTCTATGCCAACAACTATACATAATGTGTTTCATATTTCATTACTTAAGAAATATATATACATGATGATAATCATGTAATCGATTGGAATGTGATTCAGGTGGAGCAACAAGGTGTCTTGCAAGTGCATCCGGTGTGCATATTGGACCAGAAGAGAAAACCGCTTCGGAATCGAGCCATAGGGATTGTAAAGGTCTAGTGAACCTAGTACGGTCCTAAGGATGTGACATGGGAGCATGAGGATGCTATGCGGGAAACATATCCACATCTTTTTGAAGATTTTGGAAATCTTGTTGATGCTATGTAAAAGTTGCACTGAGGACAGTGCAAAAATAAGGGGAGGGGATTGTAATACCCCAAGAATGTGCCCCAATTGTATTATGAATTGAACTTATGTTTTATAGGCTAGTGAGCCAAGTTAATATAAGTTGGTAGGATTATGTGTTTATTAGTCTAGAGAGCCTAAGTGTTAAGGCCACGAGCCTGTTTTTGTAAATGTAATATGCAGAACATTAATAAATAATAAACATCGTTGCGTGCAGACTGGCCACGAAGAAAGAGTGATGGGGGACTAAGATTCCACAAGGTGGGTAAGGGAAAAGGGGCTGAAAGGTTGGAAAGAGAGGCTAAGTGTCGAGCCTAGGGGCTAATATTAGGGGCTTAAGTCCCTGGGAATAATGATTTATTATTATTCCCACAGTTATGATAAAGGTATGTTTTTATCCTAATTTTTGGGAAGGGGAACATGTGCAAAAGGGAACACATGCTATGGAGCACATTTAGTCTCATGGGCGATGTGTGTCGGCCCTGGCACATGCAATTTAACCTAAATATTGAACTGTGGAGGGGTTTCGTCCTCCATTCCACTAGGATTTGTCTGAACCAAGGGGAGCTATGCATCTGTGTTCAGTATGCGTCATGCAACTTGGGGTGGGAAGCTTGTGATGTTTTTCTGGAAAGTCGATTCACCTCGGTCCGAACGACAAAAGTCTGTGTTCGTCCTTTGCATTGATTGAACCATGTCATCTGGGTTTCCTGAGTGGAATTGACGAGTGGTTGTGGTTGTTGTCCTCACCTTGCAGGAATTTAGTCGAAAGTGGCTGAAAAACCAGGGTTTCATGCCTGTGGTTGAAGAGGCAGGTCGTCAGTCCTGTGAGCAACTCTCTCCAGGTGAGAGAGTCTACTCGGAAGTGGTTTCCTCCCAGAGAGACTCCAACACCGGCTACGGATTTCTGAGAATTCCTGATACGGCCTGTTGTCGAGACCTAGAGAGGGGGGTGAAGCACTGATGGACTCTGCTTGTGAAGGTGTATACTCCTGGGTGGAACATGCATGTGGGGAATGAGAGTCTGTGAGTAGTGGGAATAAGAAGGCTCCTAGAGATAACCCTTCCAGTTGCACTGTGCAGTTTCCTATGACCTTAGACTATTCTAGGGATTCCCTTGCCCTGAGTGGAGCTTAGTCCCAGCTCGGGGGTGACCCATTGCTGAGTGTGATGAGTAGCATGGTCTATGGCTGGGAGGTTCGTGGAAGGTCTGCATGTAGTTGGTGGATTTACTCCAGGTAAAATATAAGTATCAGTCTGTGCTTAGTTTATATGTTATGCATGTTTGTGCTACTGATGCTTGAATGTTATCATGTATTCTGTGGCGCATATGAATTATTGTTAATGTCCTTGATGATGCATGTTAGCAGTAATTATGTACTTACGCTATGTTAAGCCATTTATCTTCATTTAAATGCATATTATATAAGTGTTATTCTGCAGTAGCATTACTCCTAGCATGGGCTGATAGCCTAGGGCCTCCAAAGACTGGGAAATGCTATTGACACAACCTTAACTTGGCCATTAAAGCTAAGATACCAAACTGTAACATCCCCGGGGCTGTAAACCCACACCAGGAGTAATGCTACTGCAAAATAACACTTATATTATATGCATTTAAATGAAGATAAATGACTTAACACAAAGTAAGTACATAATTACTGCTAACATGCATCATCAAGGACATTAACAATAATTCATATCTGCCACATAATACATGATAACATTCAAGCATCAGTAGCACAAACATGCATAACATATAAATTAAACACGGACTGATACTTATCATTTAGCTGGAATAAATACACCAACTACGTGAAGACCTTCCATGAACCTCCCATCCATATACCATGTTTCTCATCACGCCTAGCAATGGGTCACCCCCGAGCTGGGACTAAGCTGCACCCAAGGCAAGGTAATCCCTAGACTAAGATGAGGACATAGGAAACTACACAGTGCAATTGGAAGGGTTCTCTCCAAGAGCCTTCTTACAGCCATTACTCATGGACTCTCATTCCCCACATGCCTGTTCCACCTGGGAGTATACACCTTCACAAGCACAATCCATCGGTGCTTCACCTCCCTCTCTGGGTCTCGGCAATATGCCATATCAAGAATTCTCAGAGCTCCATAGCTAGTGTTGGACTCTCTCTGGGAGAAAACCACTTCCCAACAGACTCTCTCACATAGAGAGGGATGCTCACAAGCCTGACAACCTACCTCTTCAACCACAGGCATGAAAACCCAGTTTTTCAGCCACTTTCGACTCAATTCCCGCAAGGTGAAGAAAACAGCCACAACTGTTGGTCAATTACACTCAAGCAACACAAATGACACGGTTCAATCAATGTAGAGGATGAACACAGACTTCTGTCATGCAGACCAAGGTGAATCGACTTTCCAAAAAAACATCACAAGCTTCCCACACCGAGCTACGTGAGGCATACCGAACATAGACGCAGAGCTCCCCTCTGTTCAGAAAACTCCCGATGGAATGGAGGATGAACCCCCTCCATGGTTCAATATTTGGGTTAAATTGCATGTGCCAAGGCCGACACATTCCACCCATGAGGCTGCATGCACTCCATAGCATGTGTTCCCTTTTGCACATGTTCCCCTTCCCAAAAATTAGGATAAAAACATACCTTTATCATAACTATGGGAATAATAATAAATCATTATTCCCAAGGACTTAATCCCCTAATCTTAGCCCCTAGGCTCAACACTTAACCTCTCTTTCCAACCTTTCAACCCCTTTTCCCTTACCCACATTGTGGAAGCTTAGTCCCCAATCACTCTTTCTCAGTGGTCGATCTACACGCAAAAATGTTTATTCTTTATTAATGTTCTGCATATTACATTTACAAAAATAGGCTCCTGGCCTTAACACTTAGGCTCTCCGGCCTAATAAACAGATAATCCCACCATCCTATATTAACCTGGCTCACCAGCCTATAAAACATACTTGCAATTCATAATACAATTGGGCCACATCCTTGGGGTATTGTAATCCCCTCCCCTTATTTTTGCATTTTCCTTAGTGCAACTTTTACACAACATCAACAATATTTTCAAAATCTTCAAAAAGATGTGGATATTTTTCCCGCATAGCATCCTCATGCTCCCATGTCACGTCCTCGAGACAGTACCAGGTCCACTGGACCTTTAAAAGCCCTATGGCTCGATTCCGAAGCGATTTGATCTTCCGGTCCAATATGCATTTATCCAGGTGGATATTGGTGGCCACCCACCTATTCCACTTGGACCCCCACCATTTCTTCTTTCAGTTTTTCAGTTTCCACAAAGTTTACTATTTTTAGCAATTTTTCGGGTCCTAAACTTCCGGAGTCGTTTTGAGGCCCTAAACGACGTTTTTTTAGAAAACGGGGACCAAAGTTTGAATTTGCACACCTAAAAGTTGTATTCCTCGGATAGATCTTTCTAACAAGGTATGGAACACGTCAAACGAAGATTGCATGCCAAACTTACGTCCCTGGGAAGTTGATGTACCAATTTCCCCAAACGGGGCCCATAGTCTTGGTGTTTCATCTCCTAGGGTTAGGTCTTTGGATGTTTATGGTTTTCCATTATTTCTTAACAATAATAGGCCTTCAATCCTTATTGTAACAAAGTTCATAGGCCAGTAGCTGCCACATCTCTTCTCAGAGATAAGCTACCAGTGCCCTAGCTAGTTTATTTCCATTCTGTCTATAAGCATATTTCAGTGATTTTTTATTAATGAAATGAAGTCTTATTTCCGCTACATCTTTGCGTTTATGTGTATTTTTGTATTTCATTGTGTTCCTAAATAAATCCAGATCAATGGTATCAGAGAATTCTACTCATTCTCGATCCTTCTTTGCATGTCCCCAACGAGATCGAGGTATAAGGAGTTGGGGCTCGATCTGGTTGAACCTTTGCAAGATCAGCCTCGCAAACCTCGAAAACTGCCCATGGGGGAAGAAAAGAAAGATGAGGGAGCAGGAGATCCTATCAAAATGTTGCTCAAGGAGGCCCTCGAGAAACAAAGGAACGCAATGATAGAAAATTTTTCCCAGATCCTTCAACAGATTCCCACTGGAGGTGCATCTACATCCAACAGCCACTCTGGAGGCGCCACTCCTTTTAAGGTACAAGTAAACTTTGACATTCCCATATTTGAGGGCCAAATATATGCAGATGTCGTAAATAGATGGTTGAATCTGTTAGAAGGATATTTCTCGGTTCATGACTTTTTCGACCAAGAAATGATTATTTTTTCACTCCTCAAAGTCGCCCCCCATGTCAAGGACTGGTGGGAAACCTACTGGGAGCAACAGGATGAGGGGGAACCCTCTCTGTTCTCATACGCACCCACTTGGAGTTCTTTTTGAGACACCATCAAGGAATAATATTGTCCCGTGGCGAGCTATGAGGACAAATACATACAATGGACTACGTTGCGGCAACAAAGGGACCAAGATGTGCATGAGCTGACGAATCTGTTTCATACCCTACGCAAAAAGTTGGGTATCAAAGATTTAGATAAAAATTTGGTCTTAAAGTACAACATTTGTCTGCATAGATACATTTTGGAGGAAATGGAGTTCCTCGACGTCTCCTTTCTTGGTGCGACATACCGATATGCTGCCAAGATTGAGCAGAAGTTCAAACAGAAGAAGCGAGACTTTGGGTCTGCGAATCAGAAGCAAGGGAAAGGTACCCCCAAAACACAGAACAAAGGACCAAGCCAAGGCGGGGTGTCCCAAGACAACCTGTGAAAGCCACAAGCAAAGAACAACACCACAAAGCCAAAAAAGAACACAGGGAGGTGGTGTGAGTTCCATAAGAGCTCCACCCACAACACAAGTGAGTGTCGGTCCAAGCAATCACTGGTAGTTGAGTTGAAGGCTTCTGAATCAGATGCATGCTCTTACTCTGAACTAGAACTCGACAAGGGGAATGACAGGGGGAAGAAGATTATTGATGTGGAGCCCAACTCCACCGTTGCCACCACAAATATCTAGAAGGAGGAACCAGAAGACCCAGAAGAGGTAGAGTGTCTCTTCCATTCCAATATGTGGGTAAAGTGTTCCTCGTTGCAGTTCATTGTCGACAGCGGGAGCCAGAAGTACCTCATCTCGGTATAGGTCATGAAGCGGTTGGGCTTGCTGACCATAACACACCCATAACCATACACCATCGGGTGGTTGCACCAAGGACGGGACCTCTGTGTCAACCAACAATGTTGCCTTCCCTATAGCATCAAGCCCTTCACAGATGAGGTATTCTGTGACATTGATCCTCTTGATGTTTCTGATGTATTATTAGGCCAACCATACTTGTGGAAGAGACATGTTGTATATGAGTCTAGGCCTCATGTTGTTATTATCACTTTGGGCAATAAGTTATATAGGATACCGGAGATAGCACCGCCTACCACCATCTCTTTGGTTACTGCAAAACAATGTAGTAAGATCATTTCCAAAACCAGGAAATTTGTTTTCCTGATGATCCGCCCTTAGGGAAGGAAGAAGACTGTGGCCATGACCTCTAGACAGGGCCCCTCTACATGACAACAACAAATGGATAAGGTCGTGGAGGAATACGAGGACATATTCACCTCCCTTGTAGGGGTGCCTCTACACTACCAGTTCAAGCACCCCATCGATATGACCCCAGGTGTATCGCTGCCCAATGGACCAATATATCGGCACTCTGTTCTAGAGAATGACGAAATCAAGAGGCAGATTCAGGAGCTATTGCAGAAAGGTCACATCTGACTGAGTTCATTGCCATGTGGGAGCCCAATCGTGTTGGTATAGAAGAAGGATGGGACTTGGAGACTTTGCATTGACTATCGAGCTTTGAATAAGATCACTGTCTAGAATAGGTACCCGTTCCCACAGATTGATGACCTTATGGACCAACTCAAGGGGGAGAAATATTTTAGCAATATTGACTTGAAGTCTGGGTATCACCAAGTACCAATCGAACCCTATGATGTGTGGAAGACTGCCTTAAAATCCAAGGAGGGACTTTTCAAATGGTTTCTCATGCCTTTCGGGTTGACAAATACCCCTGCAACCTTCATGAGGCTAATGGATGACATCTTGTGGCCAGTCACCAACTCATTTGTAGTGGTGTACTTGGATGACATTATGATCTTCAACTAGACTTAGGAAGAGCACCTCCACCACATCCGACAGGTCCTCCAAACACTGCGACAACACAAGTTGTGTGCCAATTTGGAGAAATGCACTTTTGGCATGACCCAGGTTCAATATCTGGGATACATTATTGATGAGCAGGGGGTGCATGTGGATCCAACAAAGATCCAAGTCATTCGGGATTGGCCAGCCCCAAGCACACTAACATATCTCCTCAGGTTTTTGGGTCTTGCCAATTTCTACCACAGGTTCGTGTTGGGATTCTCTCATATCACTTGGCCCTTGAGTCAAGTCACCAAGGGAGGAGCAAAATCAAAATTCTTTTGGTTTGAATATCAACAGAAGGTGTTCGGGGAGTTGAAGCATTGCCTCTGCTCTGCACCAGTGCTCACATTACCAAACTTGCAACAACCATTTGAGATCGAGACAGATGCCTCTGACTATGATATTGGGGCAGTCCTTACTCAACATGGGCATCCAATGGCATATCATAGTGAGACACTTTCTGACACAGTCCAGATGTATCCCACTTATGACAAAGAGATGTATTCCATTGTGTAGGCTTGTTGGCAATGGAAGCATTACATTTTGGAAAAGGAAACAATCATCCACACAGACCATCGACCTCTGCAGTTCATACAAACATAAGGGAAGTTGCAGAATGATTGCCATCGGAAGTGGTCCACATACCTGCAACAATTTCATTTGAACATTAAGTACAAGAAAGGAAGCACCAATAATGTTGCAGATTGCCTCAGCCAACCACCCATCATGGCACTAACCACTGTTCTTAACTCTTGTGGACACGAGACTTCTGATTGGTTGCTTCTTTACACAAGTGATCAAGAATTAGTCCACACATACAATACGCTCTTGGAGGGTCAGAAAGTTCCCAATTTTCACCTCCAGGATGCCCTTCTTTGTCACCTGGGACACCTTTGTGTTCCTTCAAGTGAGCATGCCAAGATTATTTGGTAGGAGCACTACAGTCAGGTTGTAGAGCATTTCGAGGTCGATAAAACCATGGCAGTACTACAAAAGTATTTCTATTGGCCAAACCTTCGACAGGATGTGGGGAAGTACATCAAGTCATGCACCTCTTGCACCATTCCCAAACCAACCGTCAAGAAGCAAGGCCTCTATACTCAACTTCCTACCCCCAATCGACCTTGGGAACCCATCTCTATGGATTACATGTCAGGCCTTCCTTCTACTAAGGATGGCAATGATTGTGTTTTTGTGGTCGTCGACAGATTCTCGAAGATGTCCATTATGATGGCCTGGGAGAAGAATATCACAACATAAGCCACTGCTAAAATATTCTTTGAACGAGTGTGGGTACACTTTGGGATCCCAAAGTCTATCATCTCATATCAGGACAGCAGGTTCCTCAGTACATTTTGGTCCAACCTCTGGTCGATGCTGGACACCAAGCTCACCAAGTCCACAACTTTCCATCCGCAAACTGATGTCCATACAAAGGTCGACAATCGAATGATCGTACACATTTTGTGCATATACAACTCAAAGCATCCAAACACATAGGATGAGAGCCTCCCCTATGTACAACATAGCTACAATAGGGTTCTCCATAGCTCAACCAGCCACAACCCCTTTCAGGTGGGCTTGGGATTCCAGCCACTATGTCCCATTGACGTAGCTATGCCATTTGTGGCTACGTGGGAAGATTCATCTCATGTCCACTCTAAGGCTGACAAGGAAAATAGCTTCATTGAGCGCTGATCTAGGTGGATATCGGTGGCCACCCACCTTCTCCAACTGGCCCAAAACATGTTTCTGGCAATTTTGGTAATTTACTATTTTTGTAGTTTTAACTTATGGGGCCATTTTGTGGCCCTAAATGATGTTTTTGGAGAAAACCAAGAGCAACATGGATCGTAGATCATTGTTTCTCACCCAAAATTTGTATTTCTCGGATAGATCTTTCCAACGAGCTATTGAGTGCCCCAAATGGAGATCGTATGCAAACGTTACACCCCTGGGAAGTTGACGTATCAACTACCCCCATCGGGGCCCACAAACCTTTTGGCTTTTCATCTTCCGAGGTTAGGGTTTTGGATTTTAATTATGTTAAAAAGACCCTTAGAGCCTCATTGTAATAATCATATTCTCATGGATGTGAGTAGTTGTCACATCTCTTCTTAGAGATAAGCTACCACCATTCTAGCGAGTCTTTCACTCTGTACTTTTACAGTCTCTGTACATTTATTTCATTAATAGAAATCGTGTATTACTGTATATCTGTGACTCTTGTTATATTTCCACTATATCTTTGTTATATTGTTGTCTCTCTTGCAATATCTTTGAATATTTCTGTGTTATATCTCTGCTCTCATTTCGTGCCGAAAATAATCCGGATCAAGCACATTCAACACATTCGCCAACAGGTTCATGAAATATTGGACAGAGCCAATGCTAAGTACAAGAAGCGACATGATCAACATCGAGTGCCACACAACTTCCAGGTGGGTGACAAAGTGTGGCTACATTTGCAAAAGGAGCGCCTCGCTGGACCCCACCGCAAGCTTCGCCCTGTCCAATATGGGCCATACACCATCACCAAGGCTGTAGGGGACAATTCCTTTGAGCTCAGCACTCCACCATTCCTTGGTCTGCACCCAATGTTCAATGTGGACCACCTTCGGCCCTACTTTCCACCTCTACTAGACACATCTGACATGGCAAAACAACTCACACCAATAGAGTTAAATCTAGATTGCATGGAACAAGCCACAACTGATTAGATCATGGATACACAGATCAAGCACACATGACAACAAAGGATACCACTATATCGAGTTGTCAAAGCAGGCCAACTCCTTCACCAAGGCAAGTGGCTCACTAGGGACCAAGTTCAACAGAAGTTTCCTCATCTCATGGAGGAACTCAACGCAATGGGGACCATTGCTTCCTAAGGG
>ML782673.1:158955-186571 GCA_009831015.1 Picea engelmannii
CAAAGGATACCACTATATCGAGTTGTCAAAGCAGGCCAACTCCTTCACCAAGGCAAGTGGCTCACTAGGGACCAAGTTCAACAGAAGTTTCCTCATCTCATGGAGGAACTCAACGCAATGGGGACCATTGCTTCCTAAGGGGGTAGGAATGATCCAGGTGGATATTGGTGGCCACTCACCTATTCCACTTGGACCCCCACTATTGCTTCTTTCAGTTTTTCAGTTTCCACACAGTTTACTATTTTTAGCAGTTTTTCGGGTCTTGAACTTCCAGAGCTGTTTTGAGGCCCTAAACAACATTTTTTGAGAAAACGGGTAGAAACATTGAACAAAGTTCCATGTTGCTGACCCAAAATTTGTAGTCCTCCAATAGATATTTCTAACGAGGTATGGAACGCGTCAAACATAGATCGTATGCCAAAGTTACGTCCCCAGGAAGTTGATGTACCAATTTACCCAAACGGGGCCCGTAGTCTTGGCGTTTCATCTCTTAGGGTTATGTCTTTGGATGTTTAGGTTTTCCATTATTTCTCAATAATAATAGGCCTTCGAGCCTCATTGTAACACAGTTCAGAGGCCAATAGCCACCACATCTCTTCTCAGAGATAAGCTACCAGTGCCCTAGCTAGTTTATTTCCATTCTGTTTGTAAGCATATTTCAGTGATTTGTTATTAATGAAATGAAGTATTATTTCCGCTGCATCTCTGCGTTTATGTGTATTTCTAGATTTCATTGTTTTCCTACATAAATTTGGATCTGGATCATGCACACTAGATGCACTTGCAAGACACCTTCTTGCTCCACCTGAATCACATTCCAATCAATTACATGATTAGCATAATGTATATATATTTCTTAAGTAATGAAATATGAAACACAATATGTACAATCATGGACGCAGGTAATGCAAGCATATATGCAATGTATATATATGTATATACAGACAATTTTAACAACATTATAACCTGTATACATCATACACAACATACAATAAATAGATAATTGTACTTATCTTTTGATTGAGAAGACCTTCCACCCCTGAGCAGGGCTATGACTCCATCGGGGCAATGGATTTCCAAGATAGCCATGATCCACAATCCTTATCCACATGGTCTAGGACAAGGTACCAAACCTCAACAACACTTCAACCAACGGTCTCTCACTCCCCACATGCCTGTCCCACCAGGGCATATACACCTTCACAAGCACAATCCATCGGTGCGACACCTCCCTTTCCTTGGGCTTCAACAACAGGCCAGACCAGAAGTCTTAGAGCACTATGGCTCTAGGAGTTCCAACTGCCCTCAAAGGTTTCCAATCAACATCTTCCCGAGCTACTCTTTGTAGTCAACATTTTAACTTTTATCAACATCATCTCATATGCGTCACCCACATGCAGTTATCATGAGAGAACATAAAAGAATTCATTTAGGAACTCTAATTAGTTCGAAAGGAAATTCGACATTTATCCCCAAAACATGACATTCTATTTCATGATTCATCTTGGTTGTTTCCATATTATGAATGTAGCCATCCTTGTGATTTTCCACATGCACCAAACTGCATACCATTTTCCTACAAGAATTCATCTTGCGCACTGCCAACATATTGTCAGTATTTTTTGTACATCATAATTCAACATGTACAACATCTTAATATGCAATGATCTTAGAATCACCTACACCTATAAATTCAATCACAATTACCATACAACTTGACCAAATAGAATGACTCATCATTCTATGCATATGCATGTTCATAATTAACAACAGTAAGTTTATTATTTAAATTTTCTAAACATAAAATTTTATGTAGTCTCTATTCCTGTGACTACCTGGCTTGCAACTTTCCTGTTGCAATGTTTAACAGTTCCTGAAATGTTCTCAACTTCATGAGTTAGCAACATTTCAGCCATTAGTATAATTATTTCCATGCAATAATATATATGCATGTACTTACAAAACATATTCAACCATTGCATTTAGTATACAATTCTATCAGTTACTATGCATGAGTGCAATTCTCAATGCATTCTTATTTAGTGCACCTTGCATTGAATTACATATTGCTCCTTATCTCAGTCATGTATCTCACCATCCATGAGTTGGAATTCTGGCCAATGTGTTGCCACATTCTCCACACACTTCCTATTATCTTCCCAATTAATCAGATGTCTTCCTTTTTGACCCGAACACTACACCAAAAATACGCAGTCCAAGTTTTATTTAAAAGTAGGAAGCTTTTAGTACCTATGTGGCTCATAACCTTTCCATATCCTTACCTTTCCATATCCAACCAGGTCCTGGTCTCATACATGACTAGCTTACTGGCATTTATTCCTATAACCAGTTTTTATCTTTAATTCTTTGTTTATTACCCCATAACCAAATTAACATGACATTCTACTATGTCAGTGTGTGCATTCAGAAGCTAAAAATATTTGAATTAATATAGGCCTCCATCCTTTACCACATATAGTGGTATGCATTCAATAATATAATCATGTGATTTTATAAAATAACTTTGGTTGAGGAAATTCTTACCAAAATTTCCTTTCAGTAATTATGCAAAAAGAGTGATAAAAACTCATACCTGCATGATTTCCATTAATAAAAAAATTTATACTACCTGAATATCTTATAGCAGTAGAAGATTTCATTCTTCTTTTATCAAAATTATAACCAACACTTCAGCTATTTGTTTCTTCCTTCCTTATGAAACAACATCACCAATAACACTTGCAACATGCAATCATTCTTTCCTCTGGCTAACCCAACGAGGCATAACATACTTGCTGCCACAAAATTGCAACAACTTATTTCTCCCTATAAAAAATTTTCTTGCTGATCCCAGAAGTATTCAATTCTTCTCGGATTCCTGAATCTTCTTGTGCTCTCCACTGTAATCACTGTGCATGATTATTTATGTCTTGAGCACTTTTGACACAGTGCCCCCACCTCGACGGGGTCTACTAACCTCCCTGTCAATGGATCTTCAACTCTCGGAGATGGAATAGCTCTTTGGGTCCCTACTAGAACCTCCATGAAACAAATCCATAGGCCTTACGTGAAACCTCACCCGTGAGAACTAGCGGCGATGCAAGCTTCCTCTATGTGACCATCGGCTATGACCACGTGCCTATCCAAAAGGTGTTTCGGGATTTCTTGTACCGAGTGTTTCAATATGAGTCACCCTTGACTCTCTCTATCCCCGAAATCTGAACCAAGAGTCTAGTGCGTGCTAGATCTTCTCTTAACTTCCACCAATGTGACCTCTAGCTATGACTTGGGGTCCAACTTCCGAGTGTTACAGGACTTTACCAATCACGAAATTCAAGGATTATCTCTCCTCCTTTCTCCCCAGGTCTGAACTCTCAAACCTCATTCGCCTCAAATCAACGGTTGACAACTTTTCATGTTTCAACGGTCCAGATCAATTCCTCATGAATCAACAAATCACGTTTCAGGGTTTCAAAAAATAGTTCCCCTCTTTTCTTTCGATCTCTAGTTTTTTGAAATCCATGTGAGTCGGATCTAATGACTCACAGCTCCTCGTAATCCAATGGTGTGGATCCTTTCTTGTGAATCGGGACTTCACAGTTCGTGAAATCAAAAAATAGTTCTCTTCCCCTTTCCAACTTCCGACTTCACAAAATTCAAGTGTGTTAGATCAACAACTCACACTCGCTGTGATTCAATGGTCTAGAGCTCTCCTCGCAAATCAAAAGTTTGCGTTTCAAGATTTTCAAGAGACACTTCCTCCGTTCTCCCAACTCACGATTTTCGATTTCCCGATGAAAGGAATCAATGGTTCTATATTCCTCGAGATTGAGGGTTTGATACCTCTTCTGAGCTTTTGAGTGTTGAATGACTCTCAATGTTATCCTCCTTGCAGTTTCTTTTGATCTAACGAAGCACGACTATCGGCGCTTCTCCCTCCAAGGATTCCTACCGTCTGTTCAGGTTCTCAATGACTTCTTGACAAATATCTTGGCATCAATTCTTCTGGGCTTGAATTCCTCCCTAACTTGAAGGATTTTGAATATTTCGAAGGCTTCAAGGGTGTTTTCCCTCCCGAGCTTCTGTAAATGAAATTTTAACCTCACCCTGGCGCACACTTGCGCTCTGCGTGCAAACTTGCATTGTTTCTCCCTGAGATTTTAAATTACTCAGTCTCAAAGGGACTCATCCCTTCTGTGTTTTCCAAAAGACTTTATGGTGCCCTCCTGGCACACTCTACGCTCGTCTCCTTGAGTCTTTCAAACTTAAAACAAGTTCCCTCTATAAGCACTCCTTGCACTTAATATGCAGACTCTGCATACAAAAGTTCTACGCTATCTCTTCTGACCTTCATTTTCTGAACTGGAATCATTCTATGTCTCTTCCATTTCTTTGCACTCCGTGGAAATTCTAATTGGTTCTAGCACTCATCAAACTTCTGCAATCACAATGTGCAGACAACCAAAATTTTTCAGGCCATCTCTTCTTAACAAATTCTACACATTCAAAACCAACCCGATTTTAAGAAAACATTTTGACTTCATGAATCTTTTGAGCTCTACTCCGCTTTGTAACTTTCGGTCAATATCCCCCTCTTTCTTAGTCCCTAACTCATGCGATCACGGGCTATGACCAAACACTATACCACTAGGTGTTACCTGGCTTTTCGGCCTTCGGAAAGTTTCAAAGCACACACAACTATCTCTCAGAGTTCTGATTACCGAATTCGCGAAATCGGGTGGATCAATGGTCCACGTTTACTCATCCTCCAACGACTGAAATCCACTGTGGTATTTTCGTCATCAAAGTTTTCGGGACTTCATGACTTAGAGTTTCGGGTTTTGGACTTGTAGGCTCCCACACTCGCTTCCCTCTCCAACTCCCATCTTCCGAACTTCTGACCTTTCTAGCCTCCGGGCCCATAGCACAGTTGTCACCAACCACAGTGGTGACATGCGGTGTACTTAAGAAGGTCCATGCTACCTCAATTGATGCCTTCTGACCCTACTTCGTCTACTTTTCCTTCAGGGCCCACTGGCACGTGGCACATATCTCATGGGTCCACATCCATCAAAGTGACGTCAACTCAACCCACTACTTCGGCTCTTTAGAATTTCACAAAATCGGGCTTTGGGAGTTTGTGCATCAACATATCCCACTTCTCTAGATAGATGAACTCCTGAAATGACGAAATTCTTCCTAGACAATTAACGGTCCAGATATCTCCTTGATCAATGATTTTGATCTAATCATGAATTCCCATTTCATGAATTCTCACAAACTTCCCCTTTGACCTTTTCAAGTCACGAGTCAGCGAAAGGATGATTGCTCTCCACGCATCCCTCCTGATGGACGGTCTTGATGAATTTGGGACTTCGCGTATCATGATATCCACACTCCTGTGCAACTCCAAAGGGTTTTAAACCTTGTGCATGTTCCCTGGATCCAATGACTGTTGGTCCACATGCTTAGATATGATCTCTTCTGTGTGCTTTCCTAAGTGTTTGGATGTGGATTGGATGGTCCAGATCTTCTTCGCACAACTGATCTACGGCTACAATTTTATTCTACCGCTATTCCTCCTGAGCTTCGTGACACGGCCTAGTAACTCCTTGGCACTCAGAGACAATCTAAGGTTCAAAAATAGTCCTCCAGACACAATTTCCTCTCGAAACCTTGGGTCCAAAGACCACTTATCCAACCCATCCAGGCTCAGCATTGAAACCTTGGGCTCTGAACTTGAATTTTGTCTACTTCGAAAACAATTATTTCCGAAATTTTTTCTTCAACTTCCACTAACATGGCCCATCTAGGCTCAGTGTTGTAACCATGCTCTGATAACAATTTGTAACGTCCCCACTCGCCAACCCACTGGCTTGGCAACACTACTACGTCGAACACACTTATACTTATATATATCAAATGCATATTAAATCAAAATAAGACATTTAACATGGATTTACTGTTGTTTTACAGACTTAAACAACATTAACAACAATTCAAATTTGCAACGGAATACATGATAACATATAAGCATCATAGGCATTCGTAACATATAATTAAGCACAACTGGATACTTATCTTTTGGAATGATGGTAACACCACCAACTGCATGCAGACCGACCATGAAGAAAGAGTGATGGGGGACTAAGCTTCCACAGAATGGGTAAGGGAGAGGGGGCTGAGAGGTAGGAAGAGGGGCTAATCTTGAGGGCTTAAGTCCTTAAGAATAATATTTTATTATTATTCCAAAACCATGTGAAATTTATATTATATTCTAAGTCCTCGGAAGGACAGGTGACTACTAAGGAGGAGGAGTGTGCTTCATGGGTGACATGTGTCGACCCAACCACATGCAACTTAACCCAGGAAATGAACTGTGTTGGGGGTTCAACCTCCCATTCTCCATCTTCCGTCTGAACTGAAGGGCATTCCCGATTGACCTCTGTTGGGTGTTTTATGCTGGATCTTTTACTTGAACCCTGGGAGTCTCTGCGTGGAATCTCTGTACACCTTACGCATCTCCAAAACTAGAGCCGTGAGTCTGTCCTTTATTGCTGGTTGGGGAAACCCAAATGTCTCATAATTGTTGAGCCTTGCTATGCCTTAGCGCCTGATTGTCACCATTTTGGGAGAGCCCGTACCTATTTTTCCAGTTAGTGGTTGTGGCCACGCAGTTCTGGACTATGTGTGGCTTGTTGGTCGTTGTACATACAAATAGCCAGGGCCCAACAACTAGTAGTATTCTACCAACCCTATCTACCTCATAAAATTCCCTCTTTTTCCACTATTTTTAAGGTTCCCCTATGATAATGAATAGGTCATTATCGTTAGATTATTTTTTCTCATTACGAGACATGCATTCTTGACTGGGAAGCTTGGGTGCATCATATGTATGTATAAAGTCTCAGTTCAGTTTTTTGAGGGTTTTAACAACTCGTACTGTGAGAGGGAAATGTATGTCCAGGTGGAAACTTTATTAAAAAGTTTAGGGACACGAAGAAAAGGATCTTGGATAATAACAGGAGTCCAAATCCACAATTGAATCAACCCGATAAGAAGGTTTTCTTGATACTTGTACAAGCATTTGGCAATAAAGAAAAACAAAAATAAAAGCGAGGCTTATGCGATCCTATCCATTCTAATGTGAAAGGAGACACATTTGAGATTGATAGTATTTTGCAGGGTAATATGTGATTTCCAGAATAGAGATAAGCTAAATGTATGTGAAAATTCCACCCTTATCACCATTATACTAGTTGTAGTTATGGTCGGATTCTTTCTTACTTTATTGAGAATTGTACCATGACGAGAATTGACCAAGAGGGCGATGCAATTCATGGATGTTATAAGGATTTGACTACAGTGTGGGGAGATATAGGAGACTATGGTAGTGAAAAAATGATTTTAGTTGATTCTTTAAATGTGGCTAGTGTTAGAAATCAAGATGGAAATGTCATTTTCCCCATTCCTTGCCAATATCATGTGTATTCTTCTCATTGGAAACTAGAGACCTACTCTTTCCTTATTTGGAATTTTTGGAATTGGTAGAAGGTATTCTAGACTTTGTAAAGAATTTTCCATTTTTCCTAGAGAAGGGACACACTTGGGAACAATCTCAATTTGAAGTATTATCAACATGAGTATCCTCCACTGTCGGTGACTTAGCTAGAGCTCCTGGAGAACAAGGACCTATTTTTCAGCACCCTCACCAAGTTCCATATGACCCTAGGGATCAAGTTGACAATCCCAAATATAGGAGGGAAGGATTTGGATCTTCATTTGTTGTACAGGGAAGTAATTTCTTATGCAGACTAGAAAGGTTCATTAATGAGAGGAAATGGAAGGAGATCATAATAGTGTTGAACTTTCCTCGCACTACAACAAGTTATTCATTTGTTCTATGCAAATACTACTTCAAATTTGGTTCTTTCTTTTCATTACCAATTGATCAACAACTCGAGGAATCCCAAATTTTATATATTGTCAGTTGATGGTGTGGATGTTTTAGGGGTTTTATTGAACATGAACACTTAGTTGGAGTTGAGATCAACATTGGGAAGATTAATTCACATTCACAATTACAGAAGACAAAAGTAATAGTACAGTACAAGATACATCTCTGTCTCTTAAATATAGGACAATCTTTTTTTTCTAGTGAGGATGTTGTTGGAGAACATTCATTAAACATCTGAAATAATAGTCTGTAGATGTGACCCACTTATCTTTGTTGGATCATATATTTTAATTACAGACCATAATAAGATGTTTTCTAGTGAAAATTTATAATTGAGTTATGCTTTCTTTTGGTGAAAATAAATGGGACTGACAGTCGTAGAAGGAGCAAGGTTAATCCATTGTAGAAAGTATCATTGCCTTTCCCCACACATATATATACGTGTTGTAGCAAGTATCATTGCCTTATATATATATATATATATGAGGGAACTGAATGAGGGGAAGGTTGATTTTCATAACATGGCCCATGAGGAGGAAAAGTGGAAAACAAGTGACAAGAAAAGGAACAACACCATCTACAAAAAGTGATACATGCCTTGGAAAAAGTAAATGAAGGAAGTAGACATTTAGAACTTACACGGTTATTGTTCTCAATAGAAATAGGCCATTAACACTTTCTTATGGTGAGAAACCATGAGAAAAATACCATTGCACATTGTACATATAGTGATGGAAGTGCCCCCTATTGAAAAGGAGAGTCACAATCATATTATGAGAAATTAATCAAAAAATAATTTGGGAGGGAAAAACTGAAAATGGTGAAAAACTCATCCTTAAAGCATTGAGACAAATGGATGCATTTGAGCAAACCAAATAATCAATGTATTGTTTCTTTTAAATTGATGCAGTTAGACAAAGATGGATGGATATTGAAAACAAAGTTTCATAATATGTTAATGATGAAATTATGTATACAGAAATAAAGGCCAAAGTTTCAATATATGTATAAGTTTCATAATATGTTAATGATGAAATTATGTATACAATTACAACTAATGGGCCCAAGCAAACATAAATAAAATAACAATACTAATGTAATATGCCCCAATTAAGGAGTAATGTGCCACAATTTAGGGATTTACAACAAAATGGAGAAATGCCCAAAGAAGAAGTGATTTCATAAAATCCCTTTAGTTCTACCAGAAGTAGATTTTCAAATGCCTGATATTTCTATTGAAATTTTTTCTACATTCTTCAGAAGATGCAGAGCAACACTTGTTTAATTTAAAAAGTACATGTCATGATTTTAACCTCATTGAAGACAATGTTACATGTAGATTATTTTTACAAATACTGTAAATGGATGCTCTCGAATGGTATATCTCATTAATACCTAACTACATTACCAATTGGGATGTGATAGAAAATTCATTTGCAAAAACGTTCATCCCGAGAGTGCATCCATATGTTTTTGTTGATGCTTTTAATGTTTATTTCCACCCTCCCTCTCCCATATGGACGCAAGATAGTGAAATGACTAATTTTGAAGAATAATCTAATAAAAAATTGGATGAATTTTCTATGTCAATTCATATTGTTGAAGATGAAGATGAAAATTCCAATTTACAAGAAGAACATTTCAGCCTCTCATATACTCCATATGAAGATATTTTGAGCAACAAGTTTGATGATGAAATTAAGCAGCCTCCACCAAATGCATAGAAATATTTCATCCTTGCAACATATGATGAAAATTCGCAAGAGCCCTTGCAACAAGAACAATTGGTGGAATAAATGAATCTTGAGAAAAATGATGAATCAAGAATATTGGAAATGGAGAGTGATAAGGAGAAAGATGAAAGAATATCAATATTGTAAACTCTTCATCCTATAAAATATGATAGTATTATTAAGAAGCCAAGAATTCACTTCATTGAATTATGGTTCCAAAGCATTGTTGGCAAAGAAACGCAATTAGATCCACATCACAGCTTGTTCAATCTTTCTTTAGTACACATTGAGAGTACCCCTAACTCATTGGTACAAGTTTCAATATGTTCCATAATGATGGAGTTCGATCCATAAATCATATCAATGCTTGAATGGATCCACTAGAAATATGCCTACACCTAAAGTGCCCCTTTATTCCAAGTAAGGTAGGGTAGGTAGATCATGTATGTACATATTTTGTTCCTTTAGTTCAGTTTTGTACAATAAGGAAGTTACTAAGATAAATCCATGAAAGAAGAAGAATTACAGGAAATTTATTTTGAATATGACTCCATATCCTAATGGAGAAGGCAATTGATCTTGAGATTCAAGTGTTCTTAGTAATCCACAAGGGGTCATTGTCCCGTAGTTAGAGCCAGTTGTTGACCAAAAATTGGTCATCTATATTTTCTCGCTCTTGGATTCATAAAAAAAAATGATGTCAAAAGAAGAATTTTCCACTCCTTAATCAATTCTATGCCACTCCTTTAAAGGTTAGATTTAAGATCTTTTTTATCAAAATTGATTGCTTTAAAAGGTGAAATTGAAGTGATTAAGATGCTTGAATCCAAATTAAAGTTAACTTGGTAAAGAAGCTTATTAAATCCCATATACCATTACTTAATGCATCCAAAAAATTAATTGTAGAAATAAGGAAGCATAAGAAACATGAGATAAGAAGCCACCCATAAGGACAAGGAATCACCAATTGTTAACGAAGTTTACCCAGGGTGGGCTACGTCTCTCGGCTCTGCTCAACCATGTAGTCGCTTCATTTCTCTTCTATAAATATGCTTTACTTTACATATAAAATGGTTGCAGTCCCATTCCCTGTGATAACATCGAAGAAGGTGATCTTATGTGTAAATAGTTGATTCTCACAAGTATGTGGAAAAATATTTCCTGCAATGGGGCAGTCTTCGCGGATAAATACACGGGATAATTTCTCACATCAATGGGAATAATAGTTTCTCCTTTGACAATACAAAGGATTCCAGTTGTCACAACAAGTGGCAATGTATCTTCCACAAGAGACGATCTCTTCTGATGAAGGTTGATCTCTCACAAGAAATGCCATAGCATGGACTCTCTCAGAATGGTTGACAAATGTCCTCTTTGAATCCATTGATCAGATTCAAGAATAATCAACATTGCCTTAATTTTGCATGCAAAGGATAATATCATGAGTTTTTATGCAATAGATAAGGTCTTGCTTGCTTGCAGCAACACTCAATGTTCATCGGAATCTGCAACATGCATACATCTTTTACAAAATTTCATAAAGAAACCAAAACTACAAAAGCATCATGTTTACATTGGTTTTTTTTCCATAAGCCTTCTGATCCGCAGCTTTGATGCAAAAATGAATGTCACCATTGCAATCGTGGTGTGAAATCGTGTAAGAATGACTATCAAATCGTCTCAAACAGACAAAGTCATCTACGAGCCCCTACTAGGCTCTCTGCCTCGTAAAGTGTGCCTTGTAACTGCATTAAATACCCTATCTCTGCATAAAATTTTGTGCTTGTATGGATTTGGGCATGTAGACTCCTCCCCAAGCATGGGAAAATTGGTGTTTAAGTAATAATTTTGGGTTGGACTTACCAAGTACGACCCCGTGGTCTGTTGGAAACCATGGCTAAGTTTGGATATTTGGTTAGGGGAGATCCAGGGGTCAAAGCCCACGTACGCCCATTTTAGAAATCAGATTTAACAAACACCATATTTAATATATGGTTTTTATACCATATATCCATCCCAAAACAAAAAACCATATTTAATATATATAGATGGTTTTTATACCATGTCCATTCCAATAGAAATGCATGCCACTTGTGATGGGACCTATGCATGGTTTGGACCATACTTAATACCTTGTGAGGGTTTGTTTTCACACTTTCCACTGAGCTTGCCATAATTTTGGTATTCGTTGTCGATTTATGTGGAGTATGCCAAATTTATTGTCGAGCAGGGCCGGATATGGTGGGTATGCCACATCTCTGCCATGAGATATAGAATGTTTCCCATCGGAATGTGGATAGGCCAGAATATGTGAGACTCCAGTTGGTCTAGTCATCGGGTCCAGCTACGGTCAACCCGACCGTTTTTATTTTTGAAAAGTTTGGTCTCAAGCCCCTATTAGCATTTTTAGAATGCCACAGGTCACACATTGATTAGGCCATGTGGCATCTCCTAATTCACCGACCCTTTCCCAGTCAACTACCAAATGGGTGCAACTTGTCGCTCTGCGATGTTGCCATGAGGCGTGATGCAGGAGCATCCCAAGCGAGCCAACGCGGAGACAACGAACAACTGGACAAGCACCCAACGCAAATTTTGAAATTACCTTGAGACATTAATGAAACCATCAAGTGGAGGCACACTTGTATAATGTAAACAGAACTTGAGCGATCCTCTCTCGTCCTTAGTAGGTAGAAGGCATTTATAATAGTTAATGCAAGTAGATATAAATTAATGTGTAGATTAGACAGTTTGGAAGGAAGGAGGGAAACGGGATATAGACACCCTCACTTGTATTATTGTAGCATTAGCAAGAGCATAGAAAAGAAGCAGAGAGATTTAGTGAGAATTCCATGTACAGAAGTTCTGGATTAATACAAAAAGGTTTTGATTCAGACTTATGGTGTTCAAATATTCTCTGTGTATGCATTTTTGAATTTTATGCTCATGAATGTTTTACTCTTTCTGTCATGCAATTGTTTTTATGCTATGTATGAATGATTTATTGTTGAATGTCTGAAATCTATGAGAGAGAGAGAGTAAGGAAAATGAGTTTCAATTGTTTCTCTATCTGAGCAAGAGTTCCTTCAAGGAGTGCAGTTGAATTGTCCACAAGGAGTGTGTTGACAAAGGGTTCAAAGGTTTGTCTCTGAAAACTTAGACTAGATAGCTTTTGTTCTCATTTCCAGAGAAGTGAAGTTAGGCACAGGAGCTGTGCAAGGAGTGTGCAGGCCGAGTAAAGTCTCAGAGTTGCGGACTTGAGTGAAGTATTGAGAGACTTCTGCTACAGGGTGTGCGCAGAGTCGAAAAGAGTTCAACACTTGGAAGTGTTTGAAGGTCTGCCGCAAGGAGTGCGAGCAGGAGTTTTCTAGAAGACTCGAAGTCATGGGAAAGCTCAGAAGGATTTGAACCTTCGAAGGGGTCGAAGAAAGGCAAGAGGCCAAGCACCTTGAAAATTTGAAGGAAGGCATAGCAACGTCGGACCACCAAAGGACAAGTTCCGCGGATAGAGATACTTTGTTTAATTCGTGCAAAAGTTCTCAAGGAAAGAGATGGATGGTCGAAATTCTCCGTGGAGAATCCGCGAAGTCCCGTGAGCCATTAGATCTCATGGACGAGAAGGGGAGTTAAGATGAGTATTCTCAAAGATTTAAGTTCATGAGAGGTAGAACCGCAGATTCAAACCAACAGGGGCCATTGGATTTGCAAGTGGTTTCCTATCTCGGGGTTTCGTAGGTTGAAGTCCCGTAATATTTATAATAGGACCCGCAAAATCACAAACCGTAAAGTCCCAAAGGGACAAAAGGTTTGTGTGGGCCATAGAAATCAGCAGGGCGGACAGGTGGCACACTATTGACATAGAAGTCAAATTCTGTTGACCATTTTGGGGTTTCTTGGTGTAAAGTCCTGAAACCTTTGTATCAGGAATCGCGATCTCGTGAAGTTCGAAGTCCCGATGGAGTGAAAGACTGTTAAAAGGTCAACCTTGCGAGCACATCGGACTTTCGGTAAATCGGGTTTTGGAAGTCGAAGGGATGAGTTGCTTGACATCGCAACTCTCGAAATCATGATAAGGAGAAATCCAAAACTGGCAAGGGAAAGGGTCAAGTGTTGATTGTTTCGGGTTTCAGAGATTGAGAGACAAGATGCTTGACCACCGGATTCGCGAAAGTGTGAAGTTCAATCTCCCAAAATACAAGGGCGAATTTCTCGAAGTTAATTATGGGTGCAGATTTCCCGAAAGGGAGATAGAGGAGCCATTTTCGAGAGCTCTTCGGGTCAGTGTAAGGGGAAAGATCCTATGTACGTAATATTCCTATCCACGGGTTGAGGAGGGGTTGCGTTAGGTTTGGTATCAGAGCGCAGAAAGGTTTATTTTCTTTCTGTAGCAGGGAAAATGAAAATTCACCATGCCGCCGAGAAGAAGGGATAGGCAAACACCTGATCCACCAGAGGAGAGGGAAATATCGAGAAGAAAGGGTAGGAAGATGCCTGATCCATCCATGGAGAGAGAGATGCATGATCTACGCGCCAAACTTGAGTACATGGAGACAACACAGAGGTGCACAGTCAGTGTTGGGGATCTTAGTGATTCCGAAAGTGAAATTGAGGCTGAACATGAAGGAGAAGAAGTTGCAGCCGAAGACACAGAAAACGAACGTTTGATTAGGGCTATTGCAAGAATGGGTGCAAGAGCAAAAATGGCCATTCCAGTTTATGAGGGAAATCTGGATGCAGAGGAGCTTCTAGACTAGATTAGAGCTCTGGACACATATTTTGACTATGAATATGTCGAAGAGGACAAGAAGGTCAAACATGTTGTCATGAGATTGAAGGGACATGCACCATTGTGGTGGGATGAGTTACAAGATGACAGACGCTGCAAAGGCAAGCAAAAAATCAAAATTTGGGATAGGATGATCGTGAAGATGAAGGTGAAATTCATCCCCAGAGATTATCAGATTACAATGTTTCAAAGAATGCAAAACTTGAGACAGAATATGATGACAGTGAAGGAATACACTGAAGAATTCTACAGGATGAACATCAGGGTAGGTCATCGGGAAAGCGATGATGAAAAGGTTGCCAGATACATGAATGTCCTGAGATATTACATTCAGGATGAGATGAGCATGGTAACCATCCGAACGGTGGAAGATTCTTATCAGATCGCTCTAAAGGCGGAAGAGAAGCTGAGCCGAAAGCAGGGTCAAAGAGGCCGAGGAAGAAGTCAGCCTAGAGGCAAATTAGTTACCCAGGATAAAAACCAGAAACCCAAGGAGGACTGAAAGAAACCTCAGACTCGAACTGAGAAAGGTGGAACCTCACAGCAAGGGCAGCATTCCGAACAGAGAGAAGACTATGCTGATAATAATATTTTCCCTCGTACTAGAGGTAGAGGAAGAGGAAGAGGTGGAGTAATAATATGCATCACATGTGGAAAAAATGGACACAAGTCTTATGAGTGTCCTGATAAAAAGAAAGAAGGAGGTGAGACTCACATCGCCGAAGCGCAGAGGTGGAATGTTGAGGCAGAAGATGTTGAAGGCAGAAGATCGTTGATGATGCGAAAATCTCTTTTGACACCAGAGAAGGAGGTGGAGATTTCAGTCCAAAGAAACAGACTTTTCCGGACTGCTTGCAAAACCAAGGACAGGGTATGCAAGGTCATTGTGGATAGTGGTAGCATAGATAATCTTGTTTCTACAGAGATGGTAGAAAAGCTGGAGCTGGAGACGATTGATCATCCAAGCCCATACAGAGTTTCATGGCTACAAAAAGGACATCAGGTAACTGTCACTAAATAGTGTTTAGTTGAATTTAAGATTGGAGGATATAATGATAAGATATTATGTGATGTTATTCCTATGGATGTTTGTCATCTATTGTTGGGTAGATCATGGAAATATGACAGGAATGTGATTCATGATGGGAGAATGAACACATACACCCTAGAGAAGAATGGGAGAACTCACATGTTGCTTCCAATCAAAGATAAAGAGGTGAAACCTGAAGTAAGAAACACTGTACTTCTCATGAGTGGGAAGGAACTTCTTACAGAGGTCAAGAAGAAGGAAGAACCACAATTTATTGTGGTCAGGAAACCGAAGATTGTTTTGACCAGCACAAGGATAGATGATTTACTAGAAGAGATTCAGGAACTACTGGAAGAGTTCGCTGACATAGTAGTGGACGAACTACCTCGTTTGTTGCCACCGATCAGAAGTGTGAGTCATCATATTGATCTCATACCCGGAGCCAGTTTTCCAAACAAAGCAGCATACAGATTGATGCTGCAGGAGAATGAAGAGGTCAAAAGACAAGTCCAGGATTTGTTGGACAAAGGCTTGGTCAAAGAAAGCTTGAGTCCGTGTGTTGTTCCAACAGTACTCAGTCCGAAGAAAGACGGAGGCTGGAGGATGTGTACTGACTCTAGGGCGATCAACAAGATAACCATCAAGTACAGATTTCCATTGCCAAGGATGGATGATCTGATGGATTGCTTGAGTGGAGCAATTTTTTTTTCGAAGATTGATTTGAAAAGAGGTTATCATCAAATCCGCATAAGAGAAGGTGACGAGTGGAAGACAACCTTCAAGACAAATGAAGGGTTGTATGAATGGCTTGTTATGTCGTTCGGCTTAAAAAACACGTCAAGTACCTTCATTAGGTTGATGAACGAAGTCTTAAGGGAGTTCATCAGAAAATTTTTCATTGTGTATCTGGATGACATACTGATTTTCAGTAAAAATGTGGCAGAGCATCTGAAACATTTGGCTACAGTGATGAAGAGGTTATAGCAGGAGAAGTTGTTGATAAATATGAAGAAGTTCTCATTCATGAAGACAGAGCTCATTTATCTGGGGTTTGTTATTTTTGCAGATAAATTGAGGATGGATCCAGATAAAGTGGAAGTGATTAAGAATTGGCCATCACTGAAGAATATCTTTGAGGTGAGAAGTTTTCAAGGATTGGCTAGTTTCTACTGAAAATTTATTAGAAATTTAAGAGGAATTAGTGCACCGATGATGGACACAGTGAAGAAGAGACATGAGTCTTTTCACTGGACAGAAGAAGCCAATAAGAGATATAATCTGTTGAAAAGGAAAATCACGGAACAACCAATATTGGTGTTGCCTAATTTCAAGAATACATTTCAAATGAAATGTGATGCAAGTGGATTTGCAATAGGGGCAGTCTTGAGTCAAGAAGACAGGCTGATAGTGTACTTCAGTGAGAAGCTTAATGAAGCGAAAGTGAAGTACTCCATGTATGACAAGGAGTTCTATGCTATCATTCAGGCATTGAAGAAATGGAGACATTACTTGATCCCAAAGGAGTTTGTCTTATATAGTGACAATCATGCACTGCAATTTGTGACTCAATGGGAGAAGTTGAATCAGAGACATGTTAAATGGGTGGAATATATGAAAATTTTCACTTTTGTGATTAAACATATTTCTAGTACTGCTAAAAAAGTTGTTGATGCTTTGAGCAGGAAGTGTTTGCTATTGCAGGAGTTCAGAGTCAAAACATTGGGTTTTGATGATCTCAGGGACATATATAGAAATGATCCAGATTTTAAAGGAGTGTATGAAGTAGCTGAGAATCCAATTCTCAGAGATAGAATCCAATGGGTAGAATACATGATCCAGGAAGGATTACTGTTTAAAGGTAATCAACTTTGTATTCCAAAATGCTCCATGAGGGAGAATTTGTTGAAGGATAAACACAGTGGAGGATTGGTCGGGCACTTTGGTCATGAAAAGACGTTCAAAAAATTGAATGAGTCATATTTTTGGCCGGGAATGCGAGCAGATGTCAAGAGATTCGTGGACAGATGCAGAATTTGACAACATTCGAAGGGGAAGAGGAAGAATGCAGGTTTTTATCAACCATTGCCCATACCTGAGAAGCCATGGGATGCAATCAACATGGATTTCATATTGGGGTTGCCAAGAACACAAGGAGGGTTTGACTCAATCTTTTCGGTGGTGGATAGATTTTCCAATATGGCACACTTCATTCCATGTCAGAAGACTAGTGACGCAACTCACATTGTGAATCTATTTTTCAAAGAAGTCATTTGACTTCATGTCTTACCAAGGAGCATAGTTTCGGATCGAGACACTAAGTTCATAGGACACTTTTGGAGGACGTTATGGAAGAAGCTGGGAACTAACTTATCGTTTAGTTCAGCTTATCATCCTCAGATGGATGGACAAACAAAAGTAGTGAACAGAAGTCTAGGAGATTTGCTGAGAAGCCTGGTGACGGAACACCATAGCCAATGGGACAACATATACCACAGGAGGAATTTTCTTATAATGACTCAGTTAACAGAAGCAGAGGGTAGAGTCCATTTTAGATTATCTATGGCATGCAACCGAGAGGAATTTCTGAATTGAGAGATTCAGAACAGATTTCGACTAGGAGCGCTAGTGCAGAAGATTTTGCAGAGGCGATGAAGGAACTTTACAGCCAAGTGAAGGAGTGATTGTAGAGTTTGAGCCAGGAATATAAGCACAGAGCAGATCAACACAAGAGACAACTTCAATTTGAGGTTGGTGACTTGATTCTGGCACATTTGAGAAAGGAAAGGTTCTCGAGAGGAACATATAATAAACTGAAAATGAAGAAAATCGGACCATGCAAAGTCTTAAAGAAATTTGGGGTGAATGCTTATGAGATTGAGTTACCCGATGGGATCGGAATTTCTTCGATATTCAATATCTCAGATTTGTACCCATATAAAGCTGAGGAAACAGGGATGGAAAATGTACAGCCAGTGATCCAGTGGACAAAATAGATGCCAGTTGCAGAAAATTCGCAGATGGAGTGCATACTGGACAAAAGAGCGAGCAAAAAGACCAGGCGAAAGCAATACTTTGAATATTTGGTCAAGTGGAAGGGACATCCAATTGAATATGCTAGCTGGTAGAACAAAGCAGAGATCCAGAGGCATGGATAGACCGTATGCGAGCACATGGACAAGATGCCATGAAAATTTTCAAGCGAGGGAGTATGATGCAGGAGAATCCCAAGCGAGCCAGCGTGGAGACAACGGACAGCTGGACAAGCACCCAACGTAAATTTTGAAATTACCTTGAGACATTAATGAAACCATCAAGTGGAGGCACACTTGTATAATGTAAACGGACCTTGAGTGATCCGCTCTCGTCCTTAGTAGGTAGAAGGCATTTATAATAGTTAATGCAAGTAGATAGAAATTAATCTGTAGATTAGACAGTTTGGAAGGAAGGAGGGAAACGGGATATAGACACCCTCACTTGTATTATTGTAGCATTAGGAAGAGCATAGAAAAGAAGCAAAGAGATGTAGTGAGAATTCCATGTACAGAAGTTCTGGATTAATACAAAAAGGTTTTGATTCAGACTCATGGTGTTCAAATATTCTCTGTGTATTCATTTTTGAATGTTATGCTCATGAATGTTTTACTCTTTCTGTCATGCAATTGCTTTTATGCTATGTATGAATGATTTCTTGTTGAATGTATGAAATTTGTGAGAGAGAGAGAGTAAGGAAAATGAGTTTCAATTGTTTCTCTATCTGAGCAAGAGTTCCTGCAAGGAGTGCAGTTGAATTGTCCGCAAGGAGTGCGTTGACAAAGGGTTCAGAGGTTTGTTTCTGAAAGCTCAGACTATATAGCTTTTGTTCTCATTTCCACAGAAGTGCAGTTAGGCACAGGAGCCGTGCAAGGAGTGTTCAGGCCGAGTAAAGTCTCAGAGTTGTGGACCTGAGCGAAGTATTGAGAGACTTCTGCTATAGGGTGTGCGCAGATTCGAAAAGAGTTCAACACTTGGAAGTGTTTGAAGGTCTGTAGCAAGGAGTGCGAGCATGAGTTTTCTGGAAGACTCAAAGTCGTGGGAAAGCTCAAAAGGATTTGAACCTTCGAAGGGGTCGAAGGAAGGCAAGAGGCCAAGCACCTTGAAAATTTGAAGGAAGGCGTAGCAACGTCGGACCACTGGAGGACAAGTTCTGCGGATAGAGATACGTTGTTTAATTCGTGCAAAAGTTCTCAAGGAAAGAGAAGGACGGTCGAAATTCTTCATGGAGAATCCACGAAGTTCCATGAGTCGTTAGATCTCATGGACGAGCAGGGGAGTTACGACGAGTATTCCCAAAGGTTTGAGTTCAGGAGAGGCAGAACCACAGATTCAAACCAACAGGGGTCGTTGGATTTGCAAGTGGATTCCTATCTCGGGGTTTCGTAGGTTGAAGTCCCGTAATATTTATAACAGGACCCGCGAAATCACAAACCGCGAAGTCCCGAAGGGATGAAAGGATCATGTGGGCCATAGAAATCGGTAGGGAGGACAGGTGGCACACTATCGAGACGGAAGTCAAATTCTGTTGACCATTTCAGGGTTTCATGGGGTGAAGTCCCAAAACCTTAATATCAGGAATCACGAGATCGCGAAGTTCGAAGTCCTGACAGAGTGAAAGACTGTTGAAAGGTCAACCTTGCGAGCACATAGGAATTTTGGTAAATCAAGTTTCAGAAGTCGAAGGGACGAATTTCTTGACATCGCAACTCCCTGAATCGCGATAAGGAGAAATCCAAAACTAGCAAGGGAAAGGGTCAAGTGTTGATTGTTTCGGGTTTCGGAGATTGAGAGACAAGACGCTTGACCACTGGATTTGCGGAAGTGCGAAGTCCGATCTCCCGAAGTACAAGGGGGAATTTCTCGAAGTTAATTGTGGGTGCATATTTCCCGAAAGAGAAATAGAGGAGCCATTTCCGAGAGCTCTTCGGGCCAATGTAAGGGGAAAGATCCTGTGTACGTAACCTTCTTGTTGCGCCTCTTTCGTCACCTTAGTGAGAAAAATACAGGTGATTGCAATCTCAGTTGGGTTTGTTGAGCAGGACAGCTACAAGGAAAAGAGTTAGGGAAAGAAATAAAAGACTACAATTAAGAATTAAACTACAAAATGAAATAACAGCTAAATTCATGAGCATAGGGACATAGAAACAAAAAGAACCACAAGACCCATGTCACCAATGTTGAGGCTAATCTATTAGTGAAAAAATACACCAAGAAGAAAGGGGACTATGAATCCCTTCTTCCTCCAAGGGAGGGCTCTTGGACCCCCACTAGCTAGCTCTTCTTACAACAAAGAAAAATGGAAAATGATGAAAGAACTCTTTACAAATCCACTCAATGGGTGAGATGGATTGTCCAATGCAATGGTGCAAATATGTTGTTGAGAAGGATGGAGTCCTCAAGAGAATAGAGGCAACATAAAATTACTTTGAATTCCTTGAAAAATGAGGTGCATCCATGGCCTTTTTATAGCATTCCTTTGAGTTATTGTTTAACTGCTTTGTAGTGTGAAGAGAGGCTAATTAGGGCATTTCTAGGTCTTTGACCATCCATCCAGTCGAATCCAATCCATATTTGAGGGTCAAATTGGCTTGGGAGATGAACCATAAATGGGTGGGAGGCCGACCACTCTCATAAATGCACTGTTTAGCAGGTGCGCGACTTTTTGAGATAACAGTCGTGCATCGTGTGCATGTGCACAATTTTTGCGTTCCTGTTCCACGCATGTGCACGCGCGCCCAATGTATGCATAACGCTCTTCAATTTTTCACTACTTTGTATAGTTTTTTACCCTTTTACGAATGCTTTGGTATTAATTCAGGTCCATGGATGACTTCATCACTGTTTGACGATGCTGAGTTCTTGTAACCATGTGCGGATGAAATTTCAGTGATAACAGATGCCCCCTGATGGATGAGGTTAGGAGCATACGTATAGCCGAAATCCATCAATGTTTCTTCTACTAAGAATGTTTTTGTAAGAGAGAACAATAGTGGGATCATCCAGAGCGATCTGTTGGAGGAAAAAGGAAGCGGTAGGACCTGACCTTCCATGAGGTGTGTAAAATAGAAAATTGTGTACAAACGAGGTGGGCATGCCCCATGCTTGTGTCATGTAACTCCAAAAAAAGATGACTGATGTGTTGGTGTAGAAAACTGTAGCGCCCTCGGGGGCGGTCGTGATAAAGGCAGAAGACAATTCTACAAATGAACATACTCTGAATAGTAGACAGTGATCACAGTAATAAGTATCACCGATTATGTGGGCATTGATAGCCCAACCAAGTTCAGAGGTCTTCGGCAAATGGAAGAACTAACTGCAATAGTCACAAAGTAAGACCCACCGTAACATGAGAAAGTGTTGGCGTCGAATGTTATGGGGGTCAACGACAGTAGGGAGCAATGTTTTTTCACCCTGTGTCATCCGAGATCTCTCATTGAGTGGATAATGAGAATCAAGATACTTTCGCCCTTCTGGAAAACTGTGTTGATGTCGACAAAAAGGGGGACGCGACTCCCAGAAGAAAATGGCTTCGTGAAATATACTCGGTGAGGTGAGGAAATGGAGGAGTTACATGGACGAAGTCAATATGTGGGAAGACTCAAGACTTCCCTTGGTTGGATTATGTGTGAGATAAAAAGTGGCCGCAACCGTTCAACGAGGTCGAGTGTCAGGGGGACGACAAGACCAGGGATAAGTTGTGCCAGAGGCGGGACAAGGTGAACAAATTCAGAGGGCAGAGGTAAGTGGCCTGTGGGGTACTCTGAAGATATGGACAATGCCGGTAAAGGTGGACGATAGGTAGTGCTCCAACCAAGGGTGACATGGGTTGTGGTTGGCCAAAAAAAGGGAAGTAGGTCGCCCAAACGTGACGACAAAAAAGGTAATGTAACGAATGAAAATAAAGGTGTTTGTACAATAAATAACAAATAATTGGGGGGAAGTGTACAAATACAGAAACGGGTGCCCCAGTGTGATATGGTGGGCCTGGGTAGGGTATAATTTGCTTGGAGAACTGATGAAGGGTGGGGACCCCATGGGTGGGTTTCTATATGAGGTAGGTGCAATGAAGGAAGATTTGCAGATGGGTAGACAGATTGTAGATGAAATGGAGGGTTCATGCTACTGTGGATGTGCAGCCCGAACATAGAACTGTGGTGAGATAATCTGGGAGTCCGTTGGGAAAGTTAGCAAAAGGAGGAGAAGGAGTATGTGGCTGATTCACGTCATGATGTAAGACTATTGGGACTCCCATCCCTAAAGGGTTTTGAAAAATAGCATGAGTGTCAGAAGTGCCAAAAGGTGCTATGAATGGGACAACTCATGTGGGTAAGAATGCTACCGGGTGACAGTACCGAAGATGCAAATGGAGGTGTGGGTACTGCAAAGCCGAGAATGGGGATCCTAGAGGCAAATGTCTGAGTGTGTGACTGGAGATGTAAGTGCAATACAAAGGGAAATACTACATGCCAGTGTTGAGTATATACCTGAAGGGGTTGTGCCGATGTATGATGATCAAGTACCTACACACATGAAAACCAAATACCCGACGTGAACAATATCTGAAGAGAATCGAATATATGAGCATGTATTTGATAAGCATGAATATGCACATGCGTACCTGATCAGGGTATGAAGTATGAAAAAATGGCACCCCAGGGGCTCAGGATGAAAAGAGGCCCAGGGACTATTGTGATGTAGATGACGGGATGTTGATCTTGTGGCTGAAGACGGATCGAGAAATGGGCACTGTGGGCTCCCAGAATGGTGAGTGGAAGTTTGGAAAAAAGGCCTATATATAGTTGTAGGGCCTACATTGCCACCTCATTTGTACTTGCTACTATAGTGATTGGACGAAAAGCATTCAGAGGTGATTGTGAGATTCAGGGAGGACGAGGCATCCGATTGAGGACCCGCGAGTATCAAGTTAGTGGTCTGATCATCCTACATAGAATTAGGATTTCATTTTTTTGGCAGGAGATGTACGAAGGGTCGTACAGAGGTGTTTAGGGGGTATGGACCCCACATGCGTGGGATATCCAGTAATAGGCGTGCACATGTGCGTGCCTTTCCACCAGATAAACTCGCATAGGAGCGCGGGTAAGGGAATTAAGGGCGTGCACGATAGACATGCCTATTGGCTGAACAGACGCGCACGTGTGTGCGTCTGTCGGTTGAACAGGCATGCTGATCCAGGTGGATATCGGTGGCCACCCACCTTTTCCAAATGGCTCAAAACAACTTTCTGGCAATTTTGGCAATTTACTATTTTTAGCATGTTTTAACTTCTAGGGACATTTTGAGGGCCTAAATGAAGGTTTTTCAAGATCTAGGTTCTCAATGATAGTTAAAGGCATGATTGATCCCCCAAAATGAATCTCCTCGAAGATACATTTTCAACGATCTATCACACGCCTAAAACAGAGATCGTATGAAAAAGTTACGACCCCGGGAAGTTGATGTACTAACTTACCCAAACGGGGCCCACATGACTTTTGGCGCTTCATCTCCTAGAGTTAGGTTTTTGGATGTCTAGGAATTTTGGCATTCCTGTCTATTGTAAAAAGGCCTTCCGAGCCTCATTGTAATCATATTCTTGCAAATGCGAGTAGCCATCACATCTCTTCTCAGAGATAAGCTGCCACCATTCTAGCGAGTCTTTCACTCTGTATTTTTACAATCTCTGTACATTTCTCTGATTAATAGAAATCATGTATTATTGTATATCTATAATATCTCTGTGCATTTCTTTATTATATCTCCGCTCTCATTTCATGCCGAAAATAATCCAGATCATGTGCACATGTGTGCACCTGTAGAGTGAACAGGCGCGCCTAAGAGCGGGCATGTGTAGTGAACAGGCGCACACTCATGTGCGCCTGTGTAGTGAACAGGCGCACACTCATGCGCGCCTGTGTAGTGAACAGGTGCACATATGTGCGCGCCTGTGGGGTGGACAGGCGCGTATGTGTGTGGGCCTATGGGTGAAAAAAACATGTCGTGGAGGTAAGGTTGACGGGTATAAAGCGTGTCTTTTTGATGTTTTTGATTGTCCATGTGGGTGTCTTAGGGAGGTTTTTTGTTGTGCAGGTGAGCTGTGTGCACGATGTCGGTTGGTTGGCGAGAGTGGGATTGGTCCCAGCTGCGAGACGTCGTGGCTATTGAGGAGCCAGGCATTCGTGCGACTTTGGCAGCCTGTGGGATGCTGAAGTTATTTGAGTGCCCCTTGATACGGGCACAGGAGTATCTCCTGCAGTTTCTTATCTGGATGTGGAGTCCGGACCTGCACTGCTTCATAGTGTGGGGAGAGCATATTCCCTTCACTGGGGTGGAGGACGTCTATTTTCTAACTGGGCTCCCATTTCGGGGAATGCCCTTACCGGTGGAGCTGGTGCTTCCTAGGGATACACCACTCGCAGTGGTGGGTGGGAGATATTGTTCGAGGCTGAACTATATGTCCAGCTCAGTGGTGAGCATCAGGGCGATGGATTCCCTAGCACATCGCTGCATAGTAGTGATGATTGTGAGAGTGTATGGTTCACTAGAAATGCAGCAGATCAACGGTGGCTAGCTGGTGGTGATGGAGAGAGTGTTGGCCGACGAGCATTTCGCCTGGGGGCTTACGCTGCACTCGAGGATGGTGGGGAAGTAGACCACTGTCGGTCCACAGATACGGGGGAGTTTGCCTTCGGGTCCATCCTGGTGGCCTGGTTTCTGGAGAGGGTGCCAATGTTGCGCCCTAGGATTCTATTGGGTGCGCCTGGGGTGCGAGAGCCGCGGCTGAGGCGGTGGTCGACCATGTTTCTTCCCCATGGTGGTGGTGAGGGTGGCCATTTCTTCACTACAGAGGTGACACAGGTATGGCGACAGATGCCGCAGGTGATACTACGGTACCCCTATGCCGGGGTTGACTTCTGGGATGATCCGGACATGGTGCTACCTCCAGGGGAGGTGTTTGACGGCCGAGGTATGTTAATTGATGATGTTGATATGTATGTTTTTGTGTTTTTTGAGATAGCATGCCATATGTATATGATATAAATGCTAATACTATCTTTTGTTTGTTTGCATGTGTAGATGTGGCACCTCGTGGATGTGAGGTGGAGTTGCAGAGAGTGTCGGCTCATCAGGAGCTGGAGATACTGCCGCGAGGAGAGAGACGTCGACGTGACGACGTCGCGGCGTGACCTGCTGAGACGAAGACGGTAGTGAGGAGACATCGGTTCGATGACCCTAGTGTTGGGCCATCACATGCTCCTCCGGTGGCTGTCGGAGTGGATTTTGAGGACATACCCCGTCATCTGGAGGCGGTGTTATAGGATGTGCCTGAGGGCATATGGTCTCGCATCCAGGATGAGGCTTTCCTGGAGCAGTGTGTGGGGGTGCCGCCGCCATGGTGGGCCATAGTATCACGAGAAACAGTGGCTGCTACGATGACANNNNCCACCTCCTGGGGCAGGTCGTGGTGTGCCGCCACCACCTGAGGGAGGAGCAGGCGGTGGTGCTCTAGAGGCACCATGAGTGGTGCTCTTATGTATTGATGTATATATATTTTTTGTATATAGGCTGGTGAGCCCATTTTGTACCGAGGTGCTTCATTGGCCTGTGGATAGTTGTATTTTTGTATGTAAATAGTTGGATGACACTGTGGACCTTTCGATATATACATGAGTATACATTTTTGAGATATATGTGGTGTTTACATGTGTTTTGTTGATGTGTTGATGATGTCTAACCTATATATGTGATGACAGTTTGTGTTATATGTTTATGTATGTGTAGAAGTAGCTTGGTGTGATATATGCCATTCTAACACAATATTAGCTAGGTTATCCGTAATTTGATTCAATTGTCTTGGAATATGTGTAAACGTAATGGAATCAAAATGTTGAGATAAAAGTCTAACCTGCAGGTATTTGCGAAAGAGGTAAGGATCATGGACACGGTACACATTGTTGAGCTGGAGTACGACTAATTAAGAGTCAAAGAAGATGCTAAGGTGACGAATATGATGATGCTGGGCATCGGCCAGGAGGCCAATGACGACAGTGTATTCGGCTTGGTTGTTGGTTGCTAAACCCAAACATATGCCGCTCGAATGGAGCATTTCATGTGAGGGGGTGTAGAGAGCCCAAGCAGCGAAAGCGAGATTTTGTGTCCAACGACTGGCGTCGTCGGCATAACCGATGTGGTAGGCCGGTGGAGGAAGCATCTATCAATAGAACAAAGGATAGTTTAGACGTGAGGGAGGGAAAAAAGATTAAAAACTCTATAAAAGAAAATAACCTAATGTAGAATGACTACGTTTAAGCATAAAATTTCTTGAGATACAACTCGTTGACGGGTTCTTTGAGAGAGAGGCCTTCAGGGGAGGCTAGGATGTATGCGCCTTTGGTGAGGCAATGTTGGATAATGTATGGGCCATGCCAAAGTGACTCGAATTTGTCGTGTCCAAAGGTATCATGAGAGATATCGTAAGCCAGGACGAGGTCGCCTTTGCGAAATGAGCGAAGGTTGACATGGTGATCAAAGGTAGTCTTGGATCATTTTTTAGCTGCCTCATTGTTCTGTAAGGAAGATTGACGATCTTCATCCAGAGACTCCAAGTTCAGCAAGTGCTGCTCCATTGGAGCAGTGTTGGGTGATATCTCAATTGCGGTGCATAAGGTGGGAATTTCGCACTCGATGGGAAGAGTGGCCTCAACCCCATGCACTAAATGAAATGGTGTGAAACCAGTAGTTGTTTTCACAGCCGTTCGGTAAGCCCATGGCGCAGAAAATAACATATGATGCCAATTGGTTTTATGTTTATTAACCGTGCGCTGTAACATGGTCTTGAGGACTTTGTTAACTACTTAGACCTGTCCGTTAGACTGAGGGTAATATGGTGAGGCAAACTTGTGAGAGAATCCTAACTGATATGAGAGTTTGACAAATATCTCATTCTCGAAGTGTTTCCCATGATCGAAAATGAGTTTGAGGGGTATTCCAAAGCAGGATATAACTGTTAGAAAAATAGTACCGCGGAGCAATAAAATAAAACAAATGCAGAAACAAAACACAGAAGACACACAATACAA
>ML782673.1:194157-212540 GCA_009831015.1 Picea engelmannii
GTCATCAAAGAACCATGGAGGCGTTGGAAGGGCCTCGGGTTCGGGAGAAATGACATGAAAATTTGTTAGTGACGAGGTAATGTCAATTATCCTCTCTATGGGTCGTTGAAGCAGGGTCAATTGGTGTTGCCTGTATTCAAGGATCATAGGACACTGGTATGTAAAATGAGCTAATGAATCACAGAGAGAGCAAGGGCATCTCATACGTTCATTGACTAAAGTGGTGACATAATGGATGTTAGTGATATTTGTTAAGGAGGACGTAGCAGGAGTGGTGTTGCTCTGGAAGTTCTGGCGTACTACAGCTAATGTCTGCCGAAAGCGTGGTAGTGTTGGGCAATGGTGGGTATAATGGCCATATTCTGAACATATAGCACAAGAGTATTTGGTCCACAACCCTTTACTACTGGAAGGGGGGGTGGTAGTGGCAGGACTGGCTGTAGTGGCAAGTGTTGGGGGAGTTTGATTGAGTGGAATCAAATTCCGTAACTCTGGTAGAGACGGGCAGTTGTTGGTTTGGTGTCCCTCTTTCTCACATAGTGCGCAAGGTGGTGGGATGTGTGGAGGAAGTGGAGTTGTGGGCTCCTTCTTCTTTCTCCTACCCCCAGCTGCGGAAGGGGGGTTAGTGAGTGGGGGTCTGGTGGGAGTAAGTATGGGAATTGACATGGGGATTCCTTCTTTTTGGGTGGGGAGGGATGGTCGAGGAACCATCTCTGGTGGATATAAATACCAAACTGGGATTGCTAACACCATATTAGGTAGTGTGAGCGTTGCGGCTACCTGAAAAGCTTCGATACCTGGTGGAGGGTAAAAGAAGGGAATTTGAGTGATGGCTTGGGGAACTGTCTCCCAAACTAGGATATGTCCTTGGGAAGAGGTGGACTCATGTACTGGTGGGGTCAACGAGTGTCCAGGAGGTTCTTGAGGGGCGGGTTCCGCGATGAGTGGGATGTCAGATATGATAGAAGCTTCTGTAGCAGGAAGGGTATCCTCTGTGTGAGTTTCGTTAGATGATATGATGCATACTTTATTGGAAGGATGAAGGAGTGGTGAGGCTCCATGGTACATTCCTAAAAAGGATGGATCTTTAAAAATCCCAGGACCCATCTCGACGAGTGGGTATGCATCGTGGCTTGTGTGGATGAGAGGAAGAATGTTATCGATGTTGGCATATGGATTAGGTTCATAATGTGAGACTTGGTCAATAGTAACGATCTTTCCATTGTGAGGGAACATCATTGTCCAAAAGACGGAAGATGCCACTGCCTTCATAGCATACATGTAGCTACGACCGAACAGGATATTATAATCGAGTGGGGCATCGATAACTTTGATGTTGATGAGAATAGTCTTGCCCCCTAGTTCGATGAGGACATTTTGGAAGAGCCCTTTAGGAGACGATGGTAACCCGTCATAAGCTCGTAAAGTTATGGCAGAGGGTATAAGTTCGGGGGAACCAAGATTCTACCATACAATTTTGGACATAATGCATGTAGATGCACCTTCATCGATGATACACCGATGAACTGTGATGTTCCGTATTTTTACTGGTATTTGAAAAGCGATCAAGGTAGGAAGACGAGGTGCTCCACTCTCAAGGTCAAAGGTAATGAGTCAGGTATCTGCGGGGTTGACTGCCCCCAAGGTGAAAAGTAATGATTTATGCTGAGTAGGACAAGTCTGGAGGACCTCCAATACTAACATGGCAGTCGGGGATTGTGCTAAGTCATCTACCAAACTATAGTTATGAGCTGCCCTAGCCTGTGGGTTGTGGACATTCCTACGCAATGGGATGCATGATACTGACGATTACATGTTTGCAGAAGGATTTCTTCCTCACTTGTGAGGAGAATTGTGTGATCTGATGGATTGTTGGGGTTGAGGTATTGTCCCATCTAAGGTGGGGGATGATGTGTGTTCTATTGGGTGTTTATCACACCTTGATGTGGAATAGGATTTTGTAGCACGGCGGGAGGGGGTTGTTTCACGTATTATTGTGGTGCCTGCTGAGGGGCAGGCGGTGTTGGAGAATGGGGAAGACTACCAGAGTCTTTCAACTGTTTGAAATCAACAATTTGGGGGCAATGATGAATGTAATGGCCGAACTCACCACAAAGGGCACAAGGGAAAATGGTTTTAACATTATTGTTATTTCTCCCTTGGCGTTTATTATTATTTCCCCCTTGGGGGTTTTGGTTCCCTTGGTTCTGGTTGCCCCAAGTGGATTGGTGTTGTGGGGGTTGATTCCCGCCTTGACCTGGGTTGTTGTTATTCATGTTCTATCCTTTCTTCTTGGCATTGTTCAACAGATGGGGTGGATTGGCTGTATTCAAGTGTTCAAAATTTTGGTATTGTTGAACGGCAGCGGATTGAACAAAATTCACCCCCGCATGAGGATGTGGGGGAGCCATGGGTTGTGGAGGACCGGGAAATGGGAAGTACAGATTTTGTGGTGGTAACGATCCATAAGGTACATAGGAAGGCGTAGTGCTTTCGCTAGTACTATAAGCTAAGGTAGAGGGGGTACCAGAGTTTGGAATAGGTGGATGTATGGGGGGTGTCGGTGGTGTTCCACTGATGGGTGGAGGTATAGCAACAGGGTATGGCTATTGATAAGGGGGTGGGAGGTAATAAGAAGTGCCCCTATATGCCGATGGGTATTGAGGTGTTCCATACATTGGTGGTGGTTGGGGTTGTGGACCATGGTGAGTGGTGGTACCAATCAGTCCGTCTGCGGAGTGAGACATCCCAGGTTTGTCTTGGCCAAATGGCATAGGTTTTGGAAGATCAGGAAGTACAGTGTATAAGTACCCCGACTGTGCATAGATGAGGCCATACTGTTGGGCCTTACTGATGGCTTCTTCTTTAGATTGATGGAAGGTGGAAGCTACATCCTTACTGAGGAGAGAGACAAGTGATCTAAGAAACCAGTTGAGACACTGTTGCTTGGTGGTTTCTGCTTTGCACAAACTACGTTGCCTACGCCACTCGTGAATGTGGTCAGCGATATGTGTGGATGAGGTTTGTTTGAAATTAGAAAGTAGTTCTAGACCATTGTCATGGCGGATGGGTAATTGGAAGAAGGTCAAGAATGCTTTGGCCAATGACTCAAAAGTTGTGTGGGACCATAATTTTTCTTCGACATACCATTTGGTCGATGGGTCAGTGAGTGTGCATTGAAATAATCGCAGTCTGATGGAATCATCCATAATGCTATTGGAGGAGCACCATAGGTGAAAGGTCATGACATGGTTAGCAGGGTCATCACCTACCTTTCCTTCAAACTTTGGTATGTCCGAAGGTAGTTTGGTGGGCATTGCAAGCCATGTGGGATCATGCAATATAGGATCATTGGTGAGTTTGCTAAGATCCAGTATGTTGAGAGAGGCCAAATATGGAATCTGCAGTGGGGGGGGAGGATTAGCTCTGGCCATGGTGTGAGTGTATTATGAATCTGATCCTTGAGGGGGGCTAGGTGGGTTGGTGCTTCCTCCTTGACAGGAAGTAGGTCCCCTGCTTCCGTGTAATGGAGAGAGAGTGAACGGATAACCTTGGGGAGTGGAACCAAGTAATGTAGAACCAAGCAAAGATGATCCTAAAACAGTAGCACTCACAGGAGTGTGTGAAGGAGGTGTCGATGAGTGGGCAAGAACAGACACTCCCCCTAAGATAGGAGGGAGTTTTAGCAAGCGTCGTGAATGACGGGGGTTCTATGGTTCCCCTATGATGTCCGACTAGCTGAGTGAATGTGTGCAAAGAGTGGTGAGAGTAATATAGAAACAAGAGCCTTTGCGTTGAATATTTACACAATATATATATCTGAATCAAACTGTAATCAGATGTGCACCATACATAAAATGTTTTGAAAAAGAAGAATATATATGGGTAAGTGGGTTTTGTCTGCGTGGGGAATCAAAAGAAAGCAAATGCTCGTGTCCTAGAAGACATAACGTCCTTCCTCTCAAATAGCACTGAACCTTCCAATAGTACTCAACAGCGGGGTCTGAAGTCACTGGATATTTTCAGGATTCGAATCCTCCACAGGTTGACAAACCTGTAGTGACCGAGAACAAAGCTATACCCGCGGTACCCTACAATATTCTGTTACCTAAACCCTTACCCGACTCACCTATTGACCTACCCCACTCTGTGACCAAGGATGTCGAAATTGTTAAGCCTGTGGGCAAGAAACCCAAAGCCAAACCCACTGCAAACGCCAAAGGTAAAAAGAATTCCCGTTTAATCTCTTGAATGGCGAGGAATAATATGAAACCTCCTGTCGAACTAAACCCTATTGTGTTGAGTGAGGATTCCGACTCGAAAGTGGAGCATTTCTTGGCTAGTGAATACCCCTATTCAGAAGGTTTGTGTGCCAAACCCTCGTATGACTTCGTGTCAAACCTACCACCTTACCTACAAGATGAACCTAACTACCCAGGCATTAAGTTGCCTTGTGAAACCCCCGTTCATTCATCTAAACCCTCTCTTTCTCTGTCGAAGCCTACAGTGCCACCCTGTGATCAATGCGGCTCATGGTTAGAGAGATATTATCTTGATGTGCCGATGCTATAGTCAAAGATTAAATCTTTGGAGGACCAGGTTACACTGCTTACCCTTCAAAAGGCTGAGCTACAGACCACTGATAAGAGACAAAGAACGACAGGCTCCATTTTGTTTAAAAATGTGGAATCGACCACGGCCGTGGTGAATTCTAAGCTGGCGTAATTGGATAGCCTCGTCACATAGGTATGTGTAATATCAATCATTTTTGTAATTAGTGTGAGTTTATATAACGATTCAAATTTGTTTTGAATAGCTCTGTTCAGCATTGATTGGTTTCATTACATTGTATACTCAGCCTTGTTTTGACTGAACAGAATTCCATTTCCTAGTTTAGTTTCAATTATATTTTAATCGATTTGATTGATTTGGTATGGATTTGAGTTGTTTGATTTAGCCAAAATGAATGCTCTGTTGTCGATTGAAGTCATTTGTATCTATTATAGACACGAGTTGTTTCTCATATTTCGATTCTGAACACAATCGCATTTCATTTTGATTTCGTTATGATGTATATGCTATGATTGGTAACAATTATGATATGGTTAACTGTTACGGTTTTATGTCAATATGGCTTTCGACCAATTCGAATACAGTTTGGATTGTTTTTAAAATGATTCTGTACAAATTCACCCAAATCGTGAATGGATTCAATTCGTAACGGCTATGTGAAAACCAACGGTTAATTCGTTTTGGTTTGTTGTTAGAACGACCCTGTTATCGATTGGATTTGTAATGAATATTCAGTTACAAGTTGATTTGTAAAACGAGATTGGATTCACTATTATTCTATATTCAACTCAGTCACGATTTGTTTCGATTGTTGCCCAGTTTATGATTATCATTTCTGTCGACTTGATGATGGTTGTGATCACTATTAATTGATCCTGTCTGTTGACTGTATAATGCTCAATGATTGAAATCTATGTCGAATTTTGGTTGATGTTGTTATATTTACCCATGATCGTAACAGTCTTTCCATCTTTGTATTTAATTAAAACAACATGAATCTTATGCTACATTATTATAGCTATAACGAATGGATTCTGGTTGTGTTGGATTAGATCATATAGCACATGATATGACTCACTATGGATTTCATTTGATATGAAACAGTCTTGTTGTTGTTTGACCCGATTTTATGGTAAAAGAAAACAGAGTATTCTTATCCCTGTTTCGATTAAATCACTTTTGATTATGTTTTAATTTGAATGATAAAATCATTTGAATCTTTAGTGATTCATTTTGAATGATCCATTGAAAGAAAATTGGATTTGATTCTTTTAAAAAAAGATTTGATTTGATTTTGATTCTGGTCATGTATGATATTTTAGACTAGCTACAGAATCAGATGATTCTATAGCTAAGTCTGTAGAATCAAATTTTTATTGTTTTGTAAATGAAATACCTTTATAACTTGTTATTTTTTATCTATTGCAGATGAATTCAAAATTACAGTGGATTTGAGGAGCAGTTAGGGGATATTTCAAAGATTTCACTTACATTTTAGTTTCTTAGTTTAGTTGATTTTGGGATATTTCCCAGATTATGTAAACAGTTTGATATTATCCACACAGAGGTTTTTCCCTATGGAAAGACTTATAAATACCTATCATTTTTGTAATAATGACATCCTCATTTGTGGGAGAACAAGGATATGAAGTTTTAATACAGACTGAGGCAGAATTTGGTGTTTTGTTACAGCTTTAGCTTCTCATCGTATCAATATTTTGTTTCATGTTGTGTATATCAATTTGTATCTGGTTAATGACTACTTTAGCTATCTTAATCATGTGCAAATGATATAATTTAATCATTGTTATCCATATCTGTTTTCTTCTAAGTGTTTAAAGAACATAGCAATTGCTTAATTCAGTTTGTGAATGACAGATTTCACATCTTCATAAGTTGAATTATAAAGTATAAGTTTTTGCATAACAGGTTTCCCTTATTGTAGAGATTTATAAATCATAAAATTGTTATGATTTTTTATGTCTTGTTTGTCCTACAAACAACTCAAAGAGCAGCGCAGCCTATCGTTTATGAGAAGCTTATGGACTAACCGGTGCGAGTTTACTTCCTCCGACCAACTTCGAAGTCATCATACACAGGACAAATTAGGAGCTCTTCCAGGTCAATCTGTCATTTAGCTGTTAGCATATTTGTTAGTATTGTTAGTTAGATATATATGTTTAATATATTAGATTGTTTAATTTCAGTAAATATATTAGATCGTTTAATTTCAGTAAGTTTTATTTCTTATTCATAAAATATAAAAATCAAAAAATATCTTTGGCTGTCTTAGGGCAGAAAACACATGAGTTTTACAGGTTTTACTCAAATCTGCAATTTGTATACATTGTATATTTGTGAATAAGTTGTAATTCAATTAGTAATTAGACGGTTAATTAATAGTAATTAGTAGATTGTATATAATAGTTAGAGTAGTTTATATTTAGTTTAGTTTAATTTAGTTTAGTTTAATTTAGTAGTTTTTTTTAATTAGATTAGTGTAGTAGTTTGTTTTATTAGTTTTAGTTAGTTTAGTTTGTTTATTTATTTATTTTTATTTAGTTTAGTTTCTTGTATTTAGTTTTAGTTAATTTGTTTTAATTAGTTTAGTTTGTTTTATTTGTTTTAGTTAGATTAGTTAGTTTAGATTAGTTTTCTCTTTGGTTTTCTTAGGACCTTAGAGCGGCCAATGGAGCCGTTAAACCCGTTAGGGTGGTTCATTCCAAACGGATTAGGTTATTAAACAACCCAGGACCGGTTCCACTCTCTCAATTGACGAACGAACAATTTCGCCCGTCAACAAATGGCGCTAGAAGGAGTGCCTGAACTTAATTAATGGCATGAGGTTGTCGCAAGAATCCCCCCCCCCCTAATCGATCACCTATAGTGACTAGAATCCATTCACAAGATAATATTCCCCCTCAAACAACAACTACTTCAACCGAAGATCCGCAGATCACAGTTGAGCCAACAACCCCTAATCCTACAGGTGGTGATACACAAGAGATTATCCGTCAATCTCTTCTTAAAACACATAGTGCCTTAGCTCATCTTAGGCAACCAAACCGTCCATGGGGTCAACCTTTATACTTCTCTGATATCATAGAGTATTTAGGTGATATTAACCTCACTGTGAATCCTATAGATCCAAACACAAATCCTGCTGCAGGAGGATCTGGGATACCTCCTTCACCACCTCCCTCATCTCCTTCCTCTTCTGGAGGATATTCCTCTTCTGATGAAGGCAATTCACCTTCTCAGCCTTCCACACCCACTACCCCAATGGAAAATCAGAACAACCCTACTAGACCATGGTTGGACCAGGATGTTGTAGTTGTACCTGGAGCCTAACACCCTTTACCTAAGCACCCGGAGAAGTGGCTTCCCAAGTTTGATCCCGATTCGAAACAGATAGCTGAAGATCATATCAAAGAATTTGTGTTAGCCATCAGACTCCGTAATGTTGAACATGAAGATGTTGTCTGTAGGTTGTTCCCTTATACTTTTGAGGGTAATGCATCCACTTGGTACTTTGCCCAACAGCCCTATACCATAGTGTCTTGGGAAAAGTTTGAGTCATGCTTTTTGGAAAAATTCGGAGATGGTAAACCTCCATAAGTCTTAGTCATGGATCTTTCAAGCTTAAAAATGAACCCAAAAGAAAAAGTTAAAGATTTTAATAAAATATTCTTAACTCTTAAAAATTGAATCCCTGCAGATTCTATGCCTGCCGAGAGTCTTGTAATAGCTTACTATAGTAAAGCTCTACATCAAAGTATAGCTATTTGGGTCAAATGTTCTAAAAAGGCCACATTGTTAGAAGCCTTCGAAGAGGCTACTCAGATTGAAAAAGACATACTTAGCCTTAAGGACTCTTCTAGCAACGAAACTGAGACTGTTTCTTCTTCCAAAAAGAAGATTGAAATCCTCCCCAGACCTACACAAAGAAAAACACAACCTGAAAACTATGATTTGGAAAATTTAACTAAAGTTGTACAAAAATTGTCTAATCAAGTTATATATTTAAAAAGGTCAACTGAAGAAGTTTCCTCGAGTAAAGGACCCTACAAACCTCCTTTCCAAAATCCTTTTCCCACCAATCGGCCTAATTCAAACCCCGAAGGCTTGAACCTAGAAAGTTTGCAATATGCTCTTCAGACAATTCTAGAAGCCCAAGATAACTTGATGCCTCCTGAAATACCTCAAGAGGAAGTCGAGCAGGAAACAATTCAAGAAGAAGAGTCTTCTCCAAACATCTTTGGACACTTCTCGGATAGCATCTTTCAAGCTAACTTCGAGACTGTTCACCCCTACAACACTAGGAGTAAGACATCAAACAAACCTCCTGCTGAGAACACTACAACTTCACCTCCCAAGCCATCCAAATCAGCAGAAATTAAACAGAATAATGTCAGCCCTAAATTAGATTATGATGTTGTTGAAGATCTGAAAAAATAAAGGGCTAACATTTCTATTTATGAGTTGTTGAAGTTTCCATTTTTGTTACAAAAGATGTTGCAAAATATTTCAGAAAATGGCAAGAATGGTAATTCAAACGGTAACGGTAAGCCCAACAAGATCAGAGTGAATCGTGAGCGTTACCTTAAGTTCACAGTCATAGATTTGAATGACCCTAATGAACCATACACACCTCCTGCTGATTCACCTAAAGTCCAAGGGATGGACACCTTCTTCGAAAATTTCATGGCTGAAGTTTCACCTATCAACAATCCAGAACAGTAGTCCGAGATCATAGCATATGTTCAACCAATAGCTCCTATGCAACAGTTCCATGAGCCTGATGGAAATCAAATTTGGTCCCTATATTTGGACGGTTCCAAGTCTAAAGAAGGAGCTGGTGCAGGCTGCATCATTATCGATCCAGCAGGTAACAAGACATTATTAGCTTGTAGACTAGAATTTGAGTGTACGAATAATATCGCAGAATATGAGGCTTTACTGCAAGGTATCAGAAAAGCCTTAGACATGAACATTCAAAATCTGATTGTATTTGGCGACCCTGAAATAGTGGTCAGACAGGTAAGAGACTCTATACACTGTCTTTCCTCGCATCTCAAAAGTTACCAATCTGAGGTATGGAGTTTAATGAACAAATTTTTTGCTTTTAATATAAATTCCATTCCTAGACTAAATAATGCTGAAGCAGATCTGCTAGCTAATGTTGCCTCTAAACTTCTTCCTGTAGAAGGCTTATTCCCAAACGCATTCTCCGTGGAGCTATTGTTTTGACCATCCATTCCTGACAATATCACAAACTGGAGAGTATTTGACGATGATCATCAGATCATTAACTTTCTACACATGGAAGAAACCTTTCAAGGCGCAGTGATAGATGAAAAAACACACGACGACAATTTGCACGACTTTACAGTAATACCTAATCCGAAATCTCCTGAAGCTCTATCGGACATGGTAAATTTCATACCCAAATCTGTTGTTAGACTAGAAAAGTTTTATGATTTTGAAGATAAATTTAAAAGGACGGTCAATTGCAAAACTAATAGTTCCTCATTATCTTATTAAAAAGTCAATTTAGGGACTAATGAAAATCCTCAGTGTATCAATCTAGGCTTGGGATGTTCTAAGCAAGAAAAATCTTCTTTTGTTAGATTATTTAAAGAATTCAAGGATGTCTTTGCATGGACCTACGACGATCTTAAAATGTTTGATCCTAATATTATACAACATGTCATCCCGATGAAGCCCCAAACCTTACCCTTCCAACATAAACTGAGGAAAGTGCATCCTAAACTAAAACCAACCGTTCAAAAAGAATTGAATAAACTCTTAAGTGCTAAAATAATTTTTTCTGTTAGACACACTCAATGGGTATCCAACCTCGTCCCAATTCGGAAGAAAAATGGGGAAATTCGACTTTGTGTCGATTTCCGAAACCTCAACAAAGCGTCTAACAAAGATAATTATCCTGTCCCGCCCATGGAACAGATTCTTCAACAAGTATCTAGTTTCGAGAGGCTATCCTTACTGGATGGTTTCTATGGATACAACCAAGTCTTGATGTCTCCGCCAAACCAACTAAAAACTACCTTTCGTACCCCGTGGGGCACTTATGCTTATTGAAAAATGCCTTTTGGATTGATTAATGCTGGTGCTACCTTTCAGAGAGAAATGGACATTGCTTTTCGAGGCTTAATCAGTCACTCCATAGTAGTTTACTTAGATGATGTGACCGTGTATTCTAAAAACAAAGACGATCACCTAACTCACTTACGAACCGTTCTTCTACGATGTCGTAAATACGGCATCTCCTTGAACCCCAAGAAGTCCATCTTTGCAGTATAACAGGGTAAATTACTAGGATTCATTGTGTCTAGTGATGGGATGATTATTGACCCCAAGAGGACTCAAGTCATCGCTAAACTTCCCCTACCTACATCCAAAAACTCCATGCAGTCTTTCTTAGGCCAAATTAATTTCGTGAGAAGATTTGTCCCCAGTTTCTTCGAAATGGTCAGGCCTCTCCAAAACCTGATTAAGAAAGACACCCAATATCACTGGGGACCCACAGAAAACCAAGCTTTTAATGACATAAATAAGGCCATAATAGACGCCCCGTCTCTCATGAGCCCTGATTTCTCTCAAGATTTTACACTCTATACTTTTGCCTCTGATCGTTCCTATGCCGCAGTCCTAACTCAGAAGAATTTCGAGAACAACGAAGTACCCATCTCCTTTATGAGCTATGCTTTCAAAGGTGATGAACTTAACTACCCAGTGGTTGATCAGCAAGCCTACGCTATTTTCAAAGCAGTTAAGCATTTCCGGTCCTATCTTTTGAAGTCAAGGATGAAGGTCATTGTCCCCTACCATGCCGTAAGGAACTTGTTAGTGCAAAAGGAGTTAGGAGAGAAGAGAGCCAACTGGGTCACCTCCTTGCATGAGTATGACTTAGAGATCACCCCAGCACAGATTGTGAGAGGCCAAGGATTGTGTAAGTTGGTTGTTGATTCAGAAATAGGACAGCAAGAGGATAGTGATACGTCAGACCTAGAACAACGCGATCAAAGTTTGATTTATTGTGCGCAAAACCTCATAAGTCCTTGGTACGATGATATTAGATACTATCTTGAACATGGATCAACACCCCGTCACCTTGACCCCGCCAAGAGAAGAGCATTGAGACTAAAGTCTGCCTCCTTTCATCTAGTTAACGGTATACTGTTTCGTCAAAATTTTGACGGCATACTGATGCCTTACCTCGAAAAAGACGAAGCAGAAAAAGTCTTGCTTGAGTTGCATGCAAGAGAAGCTGGTGGTCACTTCGGTGGTGATACCACTGCTCATAAGGTTTTAAGAGATGGTTACTACTGGCCCACGCTTTTTAGGGATGCCCATGCCTTGTGTCGTAAATGTATCGTTTGTCAGAAAGCATCAAGGCAGTTGCAAAAACCAGCCTTTCCCTTGCAACATGTTTCAGTCGATTCTCCTTTCCAGCAATGGGGCCTTGATATCATAGGTCCTATTAACCCTCCATCCTCACAACAACACAAGTATATTGTGATAGCCACAGACTACTTTACTCGATGGTCTGAAGCCGCCGCACTAAGAACTGTTAACACAAGTCGGGTGATTGTTTTTTTGAAATCGAATATCATCACTCGTTTCAGTATCCCTGATTGTCTAGTCTTTGATAACGCTTCATACTTTTCTTCTCTAGAGATGAGTGAGTTCTCTTTGGAGAAAGGAATAAAGTTGAAATATTCTGCTAGTTACTACCCCCAGGGCAACGACTTAGCAGAATCAACAAACAAGAACTTGATCAAAATTATCAAGAGAACTGTGGCTGAAAATCACAAGAACTGACACAATGCACTACTGAATGCACTGTGGGATAATAGGGTAACACCCAAAGCCGCTATAGGTAACTCCCTTTTTTTCCTCGTTTATGGCAGAGAAGCCATTCTGCCACCTCACATTCTTCTTCCTTCACTTCAATTGTCACAAAAAGTCCAAGAAGAAGATTGTCCTCCTTTAGAAATCCGTATTAACACTTTGATGAAGTTGGAAGAAGTAAGAACACAAGATAAGCGTAAGTTAGATCAACATCAACAATTGATTAAAAGATGGTTCGATTCTAATTCTGCTTCTGATAGGAATTTTGAAGTAGTTGATCTCGTTTTGAAGTGGGACAAACCACACGAAGGAAAGGGTGAGCACACCAAGTTTCAAAACTTATGGCTTGGGCCATTTTTGATTGCTGAAAAGTTGGGTCCTAGTTCCTTTCGATTACAGAATCTCGAAGGGCAGCTTGACACCTATCCGGTGAATGGCCAAGCCCTGAAAAGATACTTTGCTTGATAATTACCCTTGTATATTATGTAAATATTTCTTTTGTTTGCACCTTTTGTTTGCTTTTTGTTTTGGTTTTGATTTGAATTGATCAATTTTTTGTGTTTTTTGAAAAATACGCATACCTGTGCACTGAGCCATTTAGACAAAGACCATAGAAAAACCTCTTCACTGAAATAACTTCTGAAATATTGTGCAAACATCAGTGATATATTTCTGAAAATGATATTTATGTTGGAAAAATTTCGTTGTTTGAAAGAAGTTTACTGATTTCAATCTCTGAGCAAAGTTTGTCATGATCATCTATTATCTTTTTATGCTATCCCTTTTCCATAAAGGAATGACTCAAAAAGATGTCTCTCTGTCGTAGGAAGTTGTTTTTATAAATAAAACATCTCTGGAGCTGAATAAAGGATAGTGCTAAAAAATTCTGATGAGGTCTGAAAAAAAATATGTTAAATATCAAGATTATCAGCGTCACCCCGCTCAACTATATATATACAAAAGAAAACAAAATAAAAATATTAATAAGAGTTGTGGGAAGTGTTTGTAAACCCTCCGAGATACTGAACAGGTCCGCTGGCAGCGGGTAAATGCATGCATGGCGCCAAGACAACTTTGTCGGGGTACTAAACAGGCCTGCTGGCAGCGAAGCAATGTCGGGTACATGAAAAACTGTGAAAAAAATATAAGAAACCTCTTTAATGTCCTTTATTCTGATCTAGAACTTCTTGACAGGATACAGATGTCAGAGTGGGTTAAATGGCAACCTTGTCAAGGCTATGGACGCCTGCGGGCAGCAGTGGCCATGCCAACAGTATTGAAGATTTTATCATTAATATCGTGACTTTCTGATCTTAAGACTGTTATTAGTTTTCATCTTTTAAAACATCGCTGGAAAAGATGGTAAATGATGATGTTTGTACAATTTTCTGGTTGTTGTTTTTGAGTTGAAATTTTCTTTGATGTCCTAATCTGAATTTATTTCTTTTAACAGAGATAACTGCTTCTACCAGTGTGTCGCCATTGTTGGCAGCCAATTCAATTTTTTCCATTGCCCTATAAGCTGCCTACACCTATGTCTTCTGAAATTCAAATTGTCGTCGCATTTTGCAAATAGATGATATTTTCATTCCTTGCAACATTTGCAAATTGGTCTCCATTTAGTTTTCAAGACTATAAGCATGAAAACTCCTCCATCGTTCTTTGAACTGTCGTGATCTTTTATTGATATTTTGAATGGCACTTACCTTTGGATTATCATTAAGTGGCTAATATTTTCGAACTGTGCCTATTTGCCTATTCTTACTTCGATTGCGCAACTTGATTTTTATTTAATTGGTAAGGCATTGAGCATGAAAATTTATGTTTTTTTTTTAAACTTCCCTAGTCATTGAATTACATAGAGGTCATGGTTTATTTTGTTTTTATATGATGTGATCCTTATGTTAAAAAAATTATAGCTCTTGGCTTGTCAATTGTATGAAATCGATTGTCACAATGTCTTAAAACCTTTGATTAAAATGTTTGATTATGCAATGGCGCGTTGGTTAAACATTTGGGTTTGATTTCACATTGAATATTCATGGTTTGAAATATTACAATGGCGCATTGGTATATCATTCATCGTTTGATTTTTGGGTTGGCTGAATAGTATGGTTTGAACTATGCTATGATTGTTTCAACAGAGGGTTAATTCACCGGTTGTACTTTTCCATTACTATTTTGTATGGCGGTAAGTGATTCCACCACCCTCGCATGTGCACATTAATGCTTCCCCTTTGATCGTTCATAGTGGTTAGACTGAATGACTCTTCTCCTATGTGCTGGTGTTTTCGAACCAAACCCTTACCATGTGCTCGCACCATGGCTCCAGTCGTGAGGGCTGAACCTAATGGTAGCCAGGCTTTGTTGATGTTCGACAGTACCCGCAGTGACCTCGAGGACAATGGGTGGCTCCCATTCATACAGAAATTTGAAGGTTTTAACCTCTGTGTGGTTAGGCAATTCTCCATGACCTTTGATGGCTGTCGAGCCAAGGTCGGCGATGTTCAATTGCAAATTGACGAGAAGTTTATCAATCATGCTACGGGTTTGCCTGCCACTGGACAAAGATGGTCCAAGAATTGCAAAGTGGAAGAGGTCCCTTGGACACTGCTCTTCCAGTCACGTAAGGTTGGCTCCTGTGACAAAGGTTTACCTGTGACCATGCTTAAACAGCACTGGCATGACTTACAGATGATTATCAAACAGTTTATCACCTGCGAAGGTTGGTATGGTTTTGTTTTATTACACCACCTTCATTTGCTTATGGTTTTTATGGGTTATCATCTCAATATGCCATATTATTTGCATATAATCCTGTTTAAGATGTCTAAGAAATACAAAAGGAACCAGGCTGACAGCAGCCTTTTTCACTATGGGCTGGTTAAAATGATTGTTGTTTATCATTTGGGGTTACACGGAGACTGTTGGAACGATTTCCTTGCTTGCAATGGTTTTGAGGATTCGAATCCTCCACAGGTTGACAAACCTGTGGTGACCAAGAACAAATCTATACCCTCGGTACCCTACAGTATTCTGTTACCTAAACCCTTACCCGACTCACCTATCGACCTACCCCACTCTATGACCAAGGATGTCGAAACTGTTAAGCCTGTGGGCAAGAAACCCAAAGCCAAACCCACTACAAACACCAAAGGTAAAAAGAATGCCCGTTTAATCTCTCGAATGGCGAGGAATAAGCGGAAACCTCTTGTCGAACTAAACCCTATTGTGTTGAGTGAGGATTCTGACTCGGAAGTGGAGCATTTCCTGGCTAGTGAATACCTCTATTCGGAAGGTTTGTGTGCCAAACCCTCGTATGACTTCGTGTCAAACCTACCACCTTACCTACAAGATGACCCTAACTACCCAGGTATTAAGCTGCCTTGTGAAACCCCCAATCATTCATCTAAACCCTCTCCTCCTCTGTCGAAGCCTACAGTGCCACCCTGTGATCAATGCGGCTCATGGTTAGAGAGATATTATCTTGATGTGCCGATGCTACAGTCAAAGATTAAATCTTTGGAAGACTAGGTTACACTTCTTACCCGTCAAAAGGATGAGCTACAGACCACTGATAAGAGACAAAGAACGACATGCTCCATTTTGTTTAAAAATGTGGAATCGGCCATGGCTGTGGTGAATTCTAAGCTGGCGTAATTGGATAGCCTCGTCACACAGGTATGTGTAATATCAATCATTTTTGTAATTAGTATGAGTTTATATAATGATTCAAATTTGTTTTGAATAGCTCTGTTCAGCATTGATTGGTTTTGTTACATTGTATACTCAGCCTTGCTTTGACTGAATGGAATTCCATTTCCCATTTTAGTTTCGATTAGATTTTAATCGATTTGATTGATTTGGTATGGATTTGAGTTGTTTGATTTAGCCAAAATGAATGCTCTGCTGTCGATTGAAGTCGTTTGTATCTATTATAGACATGAGTTGTTTCTCATATTTCGATTCTAAGCACAATTGCATTTCGTTTTGATTTCGTTATGATGTATATGCTATGATTGGTAACAATTGTGATATGGTTAACTGTTATGGTTTTATGTCTATATGGCTTTCAACCAATTCAAATACAGTTTGGATTGTTTTTAAAATGATTCTGTACAAATTCACCCAAATCGTGAATGGATTCAATTCGTAACGGTTATGTGAAAATCAGTCGGTTAATTCGTTTTGGTTTGCTATTAGAACGACCCTGTTATCGGTTGGATTTGTAATGAATATTCAGTTACAAGTTGATTTGTAAAACGGGATTGGATTCACTATTATTCTATATTCAACTCAGTCACGATTTGTTTTGATTGTTGCCCAGTTTATGATTATCATTTCTGTCGACTTGATGATGGTGGTGATCACTATTAATTGATCCTGTCTGTTGATTGTATAATGCTCAGCAATCAAAATCTATGGCGAATTTTGGTTGATGCTGTTATATTTACCCATGATCGTAACAGTCTTTCCATCTTTGTATTTAGTTAAAACAACATGAATCTTATGCTACATTATTATAGCTATAACGAATGGATTCTGGTTGTGTTGGATTAGATTGTATCGCACATGATATGACTCACTATGGATTTCATTTGATATGAAACAGTCTTGTTGTTGTTTGACCCGATTTTATGGTAAAAGAAAACCGAGTATTCTTATCTCTGTTTCGATTAAATCACTTTTGATTATGTTTTAATTTGAATGATAAAATCGTTTGAATCTTTAGTGATTCGTTTTGAATGATCCATTGAAAGAAAATTGGATTTGATTCTTTTAAAAAAAGATTTGATTTGATTTTGATTCTGGTCCTGTATGTTATTTTAGACTAGCTACAGAATCAAATGATTCTGTAGCTAAGTCTATAGAATCAAATTTTTATTGTTTTGTAAATGAAATACCTTTCTAACTTGTTATTTTTTATCTATTGCAAATGAATTCGAAATTACAGTGGATTTGAGGAGCAGTTAGGGGATATTTCAAAGATTTCACTTGCATTTTAGTTTCTTAGTTTAGTTGATTTTGAGATATTTCCCAGATTATGTAAACAGTTTGATATTATCCACAGGGAGGTTTTACCCTGTGGAGAGACTTATAAATACCTATGATTTTTGTAATAATGAAATCATCATTCATGGGAGAACAAGGATATGGAGTTTTAATACAGACTGAGGCAGAATTTGGTGTTTTGTTACAGCTTTAGCTTCACATCATATCAATATTTTGTTTCATGTTGTGTATATCAATTTGTATCTGGTTAATGACTACTTTAGCTATCTTAATCATGTGCAAATGATATAATTTAATCATTGTTATCCATATATGTTTTCTTCTAAGTGTTTAAAGAACATAGAAATTGCTTAATTCGGTTTGTGAATGACAGATTTCTCTTCTTCATAAGTTGAATTATAAAGTATAAGTTTTTGCATAACAGGTTTCCCTTATTGTAGAGATTTATAAATCATAAAATTGTTATGATTTTTTATGTCTTGTTTGTCCTATAAACAACTCAAAGAGCAGCGCAACCTATCGTTTACGAGAAGCTTATGGACTAACCGGTGCGAGTTTACTTCCTCCGACCAGCTTCGAAGTCATCATACACGGGACAAATTAGAAGTGCTTCCAGGTCAATCTGTCATTTAGCTGTTAGCATATTTGTTAGTATTGTTAGTTAGATATATATGTTTAATATATTAGATTGTTTAATTTCAGTAAATATATTAGATCGATTAATTTCAGTAAGTTTTATTTCTTATTCATAAAATATAAAAATCAAAAAATATCTCTGGTTGTCTTAGGGCAGAAAACACATGAGTTTTACAGGTTTTATTCAAATCTGCAATTTGTATACATTGTATATTTGTGAATAAGTTGTAATTCAATTAGTAATTAGACGGTTAATTAATAGTAATTAGTAGATTGTATATAATAGT
>ML782673.1:212975-228741 GCA_009831015.1 Picea engelmannii
CCTTACAAGTGTTTGATTACCTAATTAACTAAGTGTCTTTGGTACAACCTTGCGTAATTCAAAATTCCCTAGGAAGCTAGCATGTGGACATGTGGGTCCGTTACTATCCCTTTAACTCCCTATTGTGATGTAATCTAAGAAAAAATTTGAAACTATCCTAGATTGATCATGTGGGCATGTATGGGCTCGTTACAAAACCTTTAAACTTCCCTAGTGATTTGATCTAAGAAAGCAAAAATTCAAACACTATCCTATCTTTGTAGCACGTGGGCATGTATGAGACCGTTACAATATTAAGATGTGTTTGAAAAAGTAAACTAAGAGGAGTCCCAAGAAGGGTTATTGTCCTCTCCTAAAGGTTTTAATGTTTTTAAGGGAGATGAAATTGTTTCACAATCTTTTTCTGTTTCTCAAGATCACTTGGAGGCGCAAGAGAAGAGCATACTAAGCAATTGTTATTCAATTTCTAGTCCCAAATGCAAGTTAAATGTGATTAAAAATGATTTCCAATTTATCTTGTGAGTCAAAACAAGCCATCCATGTGGCAAAAAGCAAAGAAGGGAAATTTATTTTATCCTCCTACGTGCCTATGTATTTTTGACTAACCCCTTTATATGATGCGGGGACTAAGTGTGGTGCAGCTTTAAAACATGCTTGAAATCATTTTTAAGAAGGAAAATGGCCTTCCCCACATCTCAACAACTTTACAATGTGAATTTTTGCACAGATGTGTGGGTCTCAGTGGAGACAGAGGCGCACAGAGCGCATGCACGCGAACAGAGACAAGTAAACATGCGCACGTGCGCAAAACAGAATTGTGAATCAGGCACATGTGTGCACGATGCACGTCTATGGGCCTAAAAACCCATGCATATATGACACACGGTCGAGAATGAAAAATCTGAATGGATTTCTCTCAATTCAACTTGGAATTGGTTGGTTGGCAGGTCGGCTTAGGTCGGTTAGTGCACCTACAAGTTAAACAAACTAAAAGAAGAGCAAGAAAAACCCAAATGGGGTAGGAAATTGATACCTTTCCCCAGTGGAATCGCCAATCTGTTTCTCCTCTTCTGTCACCTTAGTGAGCAAAATAGAGGTGCTTGCAAACTCAATTGGGTCTGCTGAGCAGGACAGCTGCAAGGAAAAGAGTTAGGGAAAAGAATAAAAGACTACAATTAAGAATTAAACTACAAAATGCAATAACAGCTAAATTCATGAGCATAGGGACATAGAAACAAAAATAACCATAAGACCCATGTCACCAATGTTGAGGCTGATCTATTAGTGAAACAATACACCAAGAAGAAAGGGGACTATGAGTCCCTTGTTCCTCCAAGGGAGGGATCTTGGACCCCCACTATATAGCTCTTCTTACAACAAAGAAAAATGGAAAATGATGAAATAACTCTTTACAAATCCACTCAATGGGTGAGATGGATTGTCCAATGCAATGGTGCAAATATGCTCTTGACAAGGATGGAATCCTCAAGAGAATAGAGGCAGCATAACATTACTTTGAATTCCTTGAAAAATGAGGTGCATCCATGGCATTTTTATAGCATTCCTTTGAGATATTGTTTAACTGCTTTGTAGTGTGAAGAGAGGCTAATTGGTGCATTTCTAGGTCTTTGACCAACCATCCAGTCGAATCCAGTCCAGATTTGAGGGTCAAATCGGCTTGGGAGCTGAACCATAAGTGGGTGGGAGGCCGACCACTCTCATAAATGCGTCGTTTAGCAGGTGCATGGATTTTTGCGATAACAGTCATGCATCATGCGCATGTGCGTGATTTCTGCATTCCTGTTCCACACATGTGCGCGCGCGCCCAATGTCTGCATAACGCTCTTCAATTTTTCACTACTTTGTATAGTTTTCGACCCTTTTATGAATTCTTTGGTATTAATTCAGGTCCATGGATGACTACATCACTGTTTGACGATGTTGAGTTATTGTAACCATGTGTGGATGAAATTTCAGTGATAACACTTCCTATCTGCGGGTTGAGGAGGGGTTGCGTCATGGCGGCTCCGGGGTGGTGCCACATGGCATCACCTAGGGTAATTGGCCTATGTGGCCCCCCAAAAGCCCAAATATTCATTCCATGTGTCATCTTACATGGTGCATGGTGATGTTAGCATGATGTCATGATGACATCATCTTGTACGGTCAATTCTACGAACACGTTGACTTTGACTAGGTTTGACCAAAACTTTGATTGGTCATAACTTCTTCGTTCTAGCTTTGTTTGAGGTGTCGTTTGTGCCTCTGGAAAGCTTGTGAAGGTCTCTTCGACTTGGAGTTGTTTTCATTGGATTATGAACACTTTGATTTTTAGGCTTGCTGGATCCTCCTAGATCATTCCTCCCCACTAAAGGACTTTTGGACCCCAAAAGTGTACATCATGAGATCATACATGTGTCTTTGATTTATAACATAACCCATACCCTCTACTCTATCAAAAAAAAGCCTAAAATATAATTATGTTGCATAAATAGGTGATGGTATACATGCCATCACTTTTACTAAAAGTGTCCTTCTATGGGGTCTTAGAACCAACAAGTGATTTACAATAATGGCCACTATCAACTAACTAAAACATGTTTTTCATTCTTTAAGTCATTAAGACAAATGGGTCCTTCTTCTCGAGTTGTCTCTTTCTCGATAATTGGCCTTCTTCTAGTAGTTGGCTTCCTTTCTGAGCTACTTCGTCGGTTGACCACTTCACAGGTGTTGGTCCAACCTTCTTTTTCTTCTTGGAATGTAACTCTGGATGGAGGGTCCAAGATGTGGCTTCCTGATGTCCACCCTTGTTGCAATGGGTGCAATGTTTTTTCCTCTTCCATGTTTTCTTTCCCTTCCTTTTCTCATCATGTGGAGAAGGGTCTCCAGGTCCTGGCTTCTTCCTGGTTTCCATAATATTTTTGTACAAAGCCATTCTTTTCCAACACTTGAAAACATGATGGTTATTCATACCACAAAATGTACATGATTTTCTATTCCATAAACATTGTTGATCTTTTCCAATTTTCTTATAATCAAAAGGAATGTTTGAATAATGAGACTTTTTATACCTTGCCTGGTTGTCTTTGGTGTTGGTATAGCAAGGATAACTTGCCTCAGTTCCTCTTCTGTGACACTCATTTCCCCTTGGATATGACTCATAATCATGATCATTATAGTGATATGATGTGTTGTGAGCCTACATTGATTTGATCTCGCCACTTGAAGACTCACTTGCTTCTGGGGTTTTGGAGTTGCTTTCATCGACGGTCTTCGAGCATTCTCCAACCTCTTCTCTGACATAGCCCAATCCTACATGTCAAGGTAATTCCACCACCTCGATGGGATTCACAATGCCTTGGTCATTTGCTCCAAGGTATCCTCTGTCATATCCCATTTGCTTCATTAGCTTCAAGCCAATGCCCTTGGTGTGTTGTTCAAAGACTCCAAAATAAGTATCAACATTAATGAAGGAAGGAAATAAACATGGAGAATCATTTTCCTCCATGTCAATCTATGAAACTCGGTCATCTTCCTGAAGTGTGACCAACCGATCCTCTTGGTTGGATGAAGTTTTAGATGAGGCTTCTAAGAAACCACTTTGGTTCCCTGGTACCTAGAGAGCATCCTCTATCATCTGAAAAAATGTGTAGTTATCAACATCGTCATGAAAAGAACCATAACTAGTATACGTGCCATGGCCACAAGACAGACTCTTTGTTGCCTCTATTGTGGAGCATTCTCCAAGTTGCTCCTTCATATCTTGTAGCTGCAAACATAGTTTTCTCTTTTCCTCTTCAACCTCTTAAATCAATCTCTTCAATTCAACATTCTCTACTTGGATGGTCTGGTTGATTTATTCAAGCTCATGAAGCCATGCTTTTTTCGATGCTTTTCCCATCTTGTCTTCAACATCTGCAATCTTGTCAATCCTTCTCTGATACCACTTGATCTGAGACCGGGGGTGACCCTTTTACCAATCTTTACTCAGTTCTATGCCACTCCTTTAAAGGTCGGATTTAAGATCATTTTTACCGAACTTGATTACGTTAAATGGTGAAATTGAAGTGATTAAGAGGCTTGAATCCAAATTGAAGTTAACCTGGTAAATAAGCTTATTAAATCTCATATACCATTACTTAATGCATCCAAAAAATTAAGTGAAGAAATAAGGAAGCATAAGAAACATGAGATAAGCAGTCAACCATAAGGACAAGGAACCACTAATTGTTAATGGAGTTCACCCAGGGTGGGCTATGTCTCCTAGCTCCACTCAACGGCGTAACAACTTCATTTCTCTTCTTTAAAGATGCTCTCGTTTATATATAAAAGGGTTGCAATTGCATTCCTGGTGATAGCATTGAAGAAGGTTCTCTTATGTGTAAAGAGTTGATTATCACAAATATGTGGAAAAATATTTCCTTCATTGGGCAATCTCTGTGGAAAAATACACAGGACAAGTTCTCACATTAGTGGCAATAATAGGTTTTCCTTTGAAAATACAAAGGATTTCAGTTTTCACAACAAATGGCAATGTCTCTTCCACAAGAGACAATCTCTTCTGATGAAGATTGATCTCTCACAAGGAATGACATAGCATGGACTCTCTCACGATGGTTGGAAAAGTTCCTCTTTGAATTCATTGATTAGATTCAAGAATAATCAACATCTCCTTAGTTTTGTGTGAAAAGGATAATATGATTAGTTTTCCTGCAATAGATCAGGTCTTGTTGCATTACTGCAACAACCAATGCTCATCAAAATTTCCAACATGCATACATATTTTGCAAAATTTTATAAAGAAACCAAAACTACAAAAGCATCATGATTACATTGGGTTTTCTTTCATAAGCCTTCTGATCCACAAATTTGATGCAGAAATGGACATTGCCATTGCAATCGTGGTGCAAAATCATGTAAGAATGACTGTGAAATCATCTCAAACAGACAAAGTCACCTCCTGGCCCTTGTTGGGATATCTTCCTCGTAAAGCGTACTTGCTAACTACATTAAATACAATTTTGTCTCTACATAAATTTATGTTTCTGTATGAATTTGGACGTGCGGACCCCTCCTTGAGCGTTGGAAAATTAGTGTTTAAGTAATAATTTTGGGGCAGTCTTATCAATTTCGACACCATGGTCTGTTGGAAACCGTTGCTAAATTTGGAGATTTGATTAGGGGAGATCAACGATCAAACCCCACAGACCCCCCTTTTATAACTTAGTTTTAACAAACACCATATTTTATATTTAATATATGGTTTTTATACCATACATCTGTCTCAAAACAAGACACCATATTTAATGTATATGGTTTTTATACCATATCCATTTCAATATAAATTTGTGCCACTTGTGATGGGACATATGCACAGTTTGACCCATACTTAATGCCTCATCAGGGTTTGTTTTCTCACTTACCGCAGAGCTTGCCAGAATTGTGGTATCCATCGTTGATTTGCGTGGAGTACGCCATATTTATTGTTGAGTGGGGTCGGATATGGTGGGTATTCTGGATCTATGCCATCGGATACAAAATGTTTCTCGTCGAAATTTGGATAGGACAAAATATGTGGGTTGTCAGTCAGTCCGGTCACTGGGTCTGGCGCCAGCCAACTCGACCTTTTTTATTTTTAAAAATTTTGGTCGGATTGGGAGTTTCTAGAAATCCACGTGGCACCCATTGATTGGGCCACGTGGAATCTCCCGATTCATCGAAACTTTCTCATTCAACTGCCAAATGGGTTTCGCTTGTCACTCTACCATACTGCCACGTGGTGGCTCCTGGGTGGTGCCACATGCCATCACATGAGGAAATTGGCCCATGTGGCCCCTTAAAAAGCCAAAAATTCCATGCCATGTATTAGCTTACAGGGGCATGCTGATGTTAGCATGGCATCATGTTGACGTCATCTTGTACGGTCAATTGTATGGACAAGTTGACTTTGACTAGGTTTGACCAAAATTTTGATTGGTCATAACTTCTTCGTTCTAGCTCCGTTTGAGGTGTCATTTTCTTCGTTGGAGAGATTTTGATGAGCTCTTCGACTTGGCGCTATTTTCATTGAATTTTGAACACTTTGATTTTTGGGCCTTCTAGATCCTCTTGGATTCTAAACTATATAAGAATGAGCATTGGAAAAGGCTCTGAAGCTGTCTCCTGAGAAAATTTCTCTGGTTCTTGACCTACAACATTCAAAACTAAGAACTTTTTGGAAGATTCTTCCTCAAGTAACCCTAATTTTATTTTCTTTGGTATTCCTCTAATAATCCCTTTCTTGGAGCTACTAAATAAATATTCTCCATGGGGGAGCACATCTTCCTCTACGAAATCCAATTGATCTAAATCCAATACCATGGACATCATTTCTCCACTAAGAGTAGCAACGGGTGTAAATATGATAGCAAGTGTACCTAAATATTTGATTTGTGAATCTTTAGCTATAGGACTCTAAATTATATTTACTTTTTTCATAATTACATTTTTAGGTCTTGTGGTTTGCAATTCTATGCTAATATTTTTTCCAGAGGGATTGTGTTCCTATTCTTTACCCTATTCATCCTTTTTCATTCCCTCATATGAATTATCCTTGCTCTATCCAATATCCTCCATTTCTCGTGTTGATTCCTCTTTGCTCTATTCATCATTATGATATCTGAAATAGATTCATCTTTACCTTGTACTTCATCTTTTGTTTCTTGAGATGAGTTTTCTTTTTGACTTCTTTCAATGTCCATTATTATTTTATTTTCTTCATAAAATTTCCTCATTCTTTCATTGTTAAGGTCAATACTCGTTCCTTTTCCTGACTAGATCTTCAATTCATTCACTGTTAAGGTCAATACTCGTTCCTTTACCTAATATATGAGATCCATAATATTTCAAAACATTACATAAAAGCATGCCCTAGACCCACATGATTGGGACCCGAATATCCATAATGTTTTCATAAAGTAGAGTAAGGATTATTATGAATCTAGATATACCAACTATAGCAAGGTATTCTCCCACGATTGTTTAATGACTTGAATACCAATGTTAAGAAAGAAAAATAAGTAAAAAATGAAAAAGACAAGCATTGATTAGAGAACTATTCTATCAAATCTAGACAAAATTTAGAAAATAATTAGCAACAAAACCAAACCAATAAGAAAAATATAAGGTAATGAAAAGAGTAGGGGCCACAATATTTTATGAATACATCATACAATAATGGGGTTGTAGAAAGCACAACACTACCATTCCTTGAAAAAAATCACCATGAAGAATAGATATCCTCTACCCAAGATTGATGACTTGTTGGAGAAACTGAAATAAACCAAGTTCTCCACCAATATGGACCTCAAATTAGGTTACCATGAAGCGATAATCAAAGAAGAAGATGCATGGAAGACAAAATTCAAGAAAAGAAAAGGTTTGTATGAGTGGTTAATAATGCCTTTCAGTTTATGTAATGTAATGTATGAGTGGTTTAGGTCTGCAACTTTCATGAGACTGATGAATTATGTGCTACACCCTTTTATTGATTCATTTGTAATAGTATATCTATATCACATACTAAAATTTAATAATGCATGGAAAACAAACCTCTCACATGTGACAAAGGTATTATATACCTGAAAGAAGAATCAACTAATTGCAAATTTTCATAAATGTGAGTTTGGAAAGAAATCATTGATATATATTAGACACATCATTGGAGGAGGATAGATGATGATGGATCCAAAAAATATTGCAACCACTACCCAATGTTCTATTCCCATCAGCGTGATGAGGGTTGCGAGTTTCATAGGAGCATCACAATCTTTGAAACTTTTCATTGCAAACTTCTCCATAGAAACACCATTGTACGCCACAACCACCAAAGGAGCATTTGAATACTCAAGAAACAATGAGAATTTGAGCATTTGAATACTCTAAGAAGAATATCAATGATGCTCCTATCCTAGCCACACCAAATTTGCAGTGACCATTTGATTTAGACACACATGTTAGTAGTTATGCATTAGGGCTAGTGCTCCTGCAAGGAGGAAGATCGATATGTTACCATTAGGAGGTTTTTCATGGAGAAATTCTTGATTACCCACATATGATAAAGAGCTCTTTTCAATAGTGTAAGTGGTGAAGAAGTGGAAGCATTATCTCCTAGGAAAATAGGTCAACATACACATGTATAATCAACCCCTTGCGCACCTACAACACTAGAGAAAGATGCATTGGGTGAGGAATTATAAATGGTTGGGATTCTTACAATAGCTTCACCTATTGATCAAGTACAAGAAAGGAGCCATGAATAAGCTAACAAACATGATTATCATCCATCAATAAAAGTAATTGCAATAATTCGGGTGATAATCCTGCTTGAACCCTTCACTCATGATCTTCTCACTAACGAGTATGAGACAGATGAAGATTTAAGAGGAGTAAACAAGAGAAGAAAGAGAGATCATTCAATTCCATGGAAGGAAATGAGTATCACCTCCAATATGGGATACTATATAAAATGGACAAGTTATGCATACTATAAGAAAAAAGGATTTAGTTGACGAGACAAGCTCACACTTCCAAAGTTGCATAGGAAGTTTTTGTGTAACAAAGACAATGGAAAATTTGTAGTGCTATGTGTATTGGATAAATATGCAGGAGTAGGTGGAAACATTGTTGAAGGAAATGTTCTTTACATCACTATAAATCCAAGCAATCAAAATCTTGGGATATACATGCCATTGCTAGTGCCAACTAGGCCTTGGGAGAGAATCTCCATGGATTTTGTTAGGGGTTTACCTATGTATTGTAGAGGCCATGACTACTTGTTTTTCTTGGTAGACCACTTCAGCAAGACATGTATACTAATTCCATGTAAGAATATGATCTCTAGATGATGCATCTAAATTATTCTTCAACCATGTTTGTGTACATTTTGGATTACCAAGCTCCATCATATTTGATCGAGATAACAAGTTCTAGGGAAGATTCTAGAGAATTATTTGGGAGAGAATGGATACTACATCAAGGTATTCCATTGCATTCCATCACCAAACTGATGGAAAAATATAGTTTGTTAATTAGACATTCCTATAATTATTGAGAGGTTACAATAACAAACATCCAAATACATGGGATGAAAATCTGGTTTACATTCAACACTCCTGCTATAAAGCACTCATTCTTCCACCTAAAAATTCCTTTCAAGACTTGTTTTGGTTACTTAAATCCTTCACCATTTGATATTGTGTATGGATAGCAGAAGGACAAAGATGAGCTACAAGGATATGAAAATAGGCAAGCACATTCATGGACACGATCAGATAGATACATATAAAGGAATAAGAGCATCTTTAGAAGAGTTAGTCATAGTGTAAATGTAGACATGACTAGCATGGGGAGGATCATAAGTTCCATGTAGGAGACAAGGTGTGGATTTACCTCCATAAGGAGCCATTGCAAGGAGTAATGAGGAAACTCAATCCCTTTGTATATAGATTGTTAGACATCATTGAGTAAGTGAATGAGAATAATTCCAAGTTGAGATGTCCTCCTTATATGCATATTAGGTCGGTGGTGAATGTAGAGTACTTTAAGTTGTCCAAACCTTCCTTGTTGGATGAAGAAGAGTATCATCATTTCTCCCTATCATCGAAGACTTTGCACTGCATACTCTAGAACAATTGATGGAAGATACAGTTCTATAGAATAAGGAATGGGTGACTCGCATAAGTGACGTATACCTATCATCCCTCAGGCCGAGATCTGCTCACAGGATCATTCTTTAACCCCTTTGAGCCGGATCGAATCTTTCAAATTTCCTGCTGGAATCTCTTTTCAAATCGATCCACAGGTCCTTTTCGCGGCTCGCAATCTCGCGAGTTTGTGAGTCGTGACTCCCGAGTCTTCCTTCTCAAATCCACGATACCCGAGATCGCAAAATGGTTATGGCTCCTTCTCTGTCAGCACCCTATGTGTGTGACCACTGGCTAGGCTTAAATGCCAGCGCCTCTTGCAACTCGCAACTTCACGAGTTGAAGGGTTGAACTCTCTCTCCCTTATCTTCCGAACCCCCGACACGTGAGAGGTCAACGGGGTGTTGACTCCTTCCAATAGGTGACGTGTGTCTGCCTGTCTATTTCCCCGGGCCCACCTTGAGGTTCTGCCATGCATCCACACTCATGCCTTGGCTCTTAGCACTTCGCGACTTCTGCTGTCGAAAACAACTCCTTTCAACCACCAAACCCCTGAATGCGCGAAATGCGATGGGGTTCCTGATCCAACGGTCCTCTCGTTCTTTGGATCCGATGGCTATCCTCTCTCCTCGTGAGTTCGCCACTCGCGACTTGGAACACCCAAGTTCTGGACTCTCACCTTGCGAACCTCCGAGTTCGTGAGATCTCTTGATCTCTGCCACCTGTCCTCCTCCTAACGGACGATAGTGATTCTCTCTCGGTTTCACAACTTCGGGACTTTCAGGACAAAAGTCTCGACCTCTTATCCTCTGATATGTTGAAATGGAGAAATTTTGACACGCCATCTATGCGGGTCCCACGATGGAACTTTCCGCCTTTTTGGAGTTCTCAGACTTCACGACTTCACGAATCCTAATGCTGAACTTTCGACTCTCCAACCCATGAAACCCCGAATTGGTCAATGAAGGTTTGACCTCCATGTCGGCGAGCATGCCACCTGTCCACTCTCAGATGGACGGTCCTGATTCTCTTCGCGACTTCGCCACTCGCGAAGTCGAAGGACTTCCTCTTCTAAATCTCGATGTCTGAATCCCCGATAGAGAGGATCTCGTGACACGTGTCCTTCCAATTAGACGGCTCAGATTCTCTCGCTATTTCGGGACTTCTCACCTCACGACCTTGCAAGTCTTGATGCAAAGGTTTCGACCCTTCGACTCATGAAACCCCGAAATGAGATTTACATGGGTGATCCAATGGCCCTTGTTGGTTCAGATCCTACAGTCCGATTCTCTCGAGATTATACTTCAAAAAATGCTTACCATAACGTCCCTGCTCCGCTGCAAGATCTGACGACTTCCGGGACTTCGCGAATTCTCCACGGATAATTCCGACCGTCAAATTCCCCCTTGACGATTCCTACGAAATGAGCAAAGTGTTCCCTTACGGAACTTGTCCACTAGCAAACCAACATTCCTGCGCCTTCTTCCAATACTTCAAGGCACTAAATCTTCTGAGCTTTTACCACAAACTTCGATTCTTCAAGAAGACTCATGCACGCACTCCTTGCGACAACTTTTCAATACTTCCAAGTATTGAATTCTTCGACTCGTTGCCCTCTCTGCGACAATAGTCTTTCACTTCTTCCCTTAGGTTGCAAACCCTGAGAATCTACTCGGCCTGTGCACACCTTGCATGGCTCCTGTGCTTAACTTGCACTTCTGCGAGAATGAGAACAGTGTTATCTCTCCTGATCTTGCAAAGACAAACTCTGACTTCTGTCAACGCACACCTTGCAGACAAATTTCACTGCACTCCTTGCAGGAAAACTCTTGCTCAGATAGAGAAACAATTGAAACTCATTCTTCACTCTCCCTCTCTTCAGATTTCAGACATTAAATATGAAACCATACATTCACGCATCAAAGCAAATGCATAGCAGAGAGTAAACAAGCATATATCAATCAACATGTACAAACACAGAAAGCAATTGAACACCATGAGTCTGAACCAAAGACCTTTGTATTAATCCAGAACTTTTGTACATGGGTTTTACTCTACACAACTCTCTGCTTCTGCTCTCCTATGCTCTCTTCTCATAATTATCTTGCAGCTATACAATGAGGGTGTCTATATCCTGTTTCCCTCCTCGCTCTAAACTGTCTAATCTAAGAATTCAAGTCTACCTACTTACATTTACTAGCATAAATGCCTCTTAGTCCTTCAGACGAGAGAGGGACGCTCAAGGTTTGATTACAGTCAAGAAGTACGCCCTTTCTTAACAATTACATTTAAGTTTGGCGCATCTAACTTCAAAACATTTCAAATAATTTATCATGTGCCAAAATGCGTTGGCACTTGCCCCACGCTCGCTTGACGTTGGCGATGCTCCTGCATCAATAAGATGGCAAGAGGTCCAAGGACGGACTCCAAGGAAGGACAAATTGTATGAGAGGAACTAGATTGCTAGCAAGTTCCCTCACCTATCCTTGGAATATTTTGGGGACCAAAACCTCTCGATGGGGAGCTATGATCCAAATTGGATTTGCATAAAAAAAATTGGTTATCATCACAGGTTCTGTTATGATCAACAACGACGAGGCTTGAGGCTACACATGTGGAAGGAGACTGGGTCATTGGTAGGAAAGGCCCTGTGCCGTCAGAATTGGTGTCCACCCATCCATTAATATCAAGTCATAAGCCAAGCATATGCAATGTAATTTGTAAATATATATTTATATACACACAATAAAAACATGAGACCTCTTCTCCAATGTAATAAAATAAAATTTAAGGGAGGAGAAACAAGGTTACCTTCCATCTATCCCTTATTTGAGTCATCCTCCTATATACCATTTCCACACAAAGAAAGAGGGGTTATTTAGCTATGAAGATGAACCATAGATCCTTAACTTGCTTATTGCTAAATACCAAAGAGTTTGGTCGAAGCTAATAGAATGTTGATTTTATCATTTGAGTTTCTAGGGTAAATAATGTCTCCATGTCTAGTAATTTATCCCTTTGTGTTGTGTATTTTGTTGTGTTAACTTGCATTTACAATCTCTACTAAAGTTAATGTGTGTTTTTTTAATGTATTCTCTGAAGATTTAATGGCTACTTTGAAAATTTTAATAACTTAACATGTCTTCGTTGTTGAGCCAATAATTAATTTATTTTAATAACTTAACATGTGTTATGTGTTAGTTGTTTAGCCAATAATTAATTTATCATGTGTAGTGTTGAAGTTTCCATTCATATTGCAGTAGTTTAATAGAAAATAGATATCCCAACATCTCTATCCTCTACCGTTGGTTGATTTATGATATTAGAGATCTATAGTGATCGTTTTGTCTATTGAAATCTTGTGTGGAAAGTAGCTCATTGAGGACTGGTATACAACCAAACAAACCTCACAAAGCCACCACACAGCTGGAAAACTCAATTCTCAGTTATTGCAAACCGTAAGACCATTTTTGTCATTAGTTGATAGACCATATGGGGTCGTACGCAACCATACGTAGTTGTACAAGCCGTATGCTATTGTCGCTTGGCATCTCACACTTTGGTTGGCAAGCCATACATGGGTTGGTCAATGGTTGTCGACATGAACAAAAAGAAATCCTTTCCCTAGCGCTCCTTTTAAAATCTTTGTCTTATTTCTTTTCTCTAATCAATTTTGATGTGTTCAACATTATGTATTCATCTTGTGTATGTTGGTAAGTGGTGTCTAGAATAAATTCAAATCTAGCTAAGAATAGAGAGGAATTAGAAGTGTAAACATCTACGCACAAATAAGTGGCCACTAAGTTCTTATGGCATTCGAGCCTTGCAATGTAGAACCATTAGAGAACGAGTAATTATAGGTAGTTTATTACGGCATATTTCGTTTCATTATTGAAATTTATGTATAATAATTATCACATATAGTACATAATCTTTAACATTAGTATTGGTGAAATGGATAGGTTATAAGACTAATATTTATGGATCACCTTATAAATCGTAAATCTAAAATCTAAACGGATAAATAAATAAAATATATTTACAAAATTTATTAATACATAATTATAAAGATTTAAAAGTATAATAATAATAAAATAAAGATAAAAAAATTTTTGTCTTACACAATGATCTTAACCCGTTTATGTGGAGTCATGATATGAAAAAATGAAAAAATAGGTGGATTTTCTTTCACAATACAAAAGGGTTATTTGGGGACAAACAATTCATTCGAAAATTACTTCTAAAATATTTGACCTCGACAAAGTTGTCATTGAAATATATACACATATTCACATATGATAAACTTTATCATAAAAGTTAGAAGAGTCATACTCACATATGATAAACTCTAGCATAAAAGTAGAAGAGTCACAAGTGGTATGATAAACTTTATCATAAAAGTGAGAAGAGTCATACTCACATATGATAAACTCTAGCATAAAAGTCAGAAGAGTCACAAGTGGTATAGGTTGGAATATGTTGACAAACATTTATTTTTTTAAAAGAAATACACATCCTTTTTTAAGTACTTTATCTCATTTCGAAAATAATATGGGCTAAAATAATATAGGAGGTAAATGGAGAGATTGCATTTTTGACGATTTTATTTTTTATTAAAATATTTTTAACAATAATTTAATAATTAATTATTATTTAACAATTATATAAATATATTTTTATAAAAAAATAATTATTATTTATAACATATTTATTATTTATAATTTTTTGAAATTTATTATTAATATATTTTAAAATAAATATTATTTTATTTATAATAAATAAAAACTATAATTTTATCTTTTTAAATTGATTAAAGATTTGTTATTGAAACATAGAAAAAAATACTAATCATAAGGTTTAAAAGTATAAAAATCTACTTTTTACAAATCACTGACAAATTATTACATATAATCAAATCTCATCTCTATAATATGAGGTTTCATGGGGAGTCTACTTTTTGCAATTCACCAACAAATTATTACATATAATCAAATCTAATCTCCAAAATATAAGGTTTCATAGAAAGCAATATCCAATCTGCTAGACAACAACATTGAATGATATTACATGTGGATTAGAGGTCGTGGCGGCTACACACGTTGACAGGGCATACATCGTTGCTAGTGGGAATCAATAGATTCCGATTTATATCGAATTTTTCTTGAAAAGACGTCGAGCCATTCACGCAAGTCGCATTCATGGTTTCTTAGGGCACACGATGTCTTAAGTTTTAATCTATTTCATCGAATATACTTTCTAGCGGCTATTCGAGGAGCCATACAGCCTCAAGAAGTCGGAACATGCGAACCATACATAGACGATGCCTCGGCAGCAATCTCCTCGATAAATTCTTCAATATTTTTGTCTGAAGACCGTCCTTTTACCATTGCTTGCGTCACTAATGTCTTCCACCGTGAAGCGTTCTTCCTCATCTCAATGCCCCGCTCACTTTCCATGACCGTCCTGATACTTTTCTCCACTTCCTCCCTCCCTACCAGACCATCTGCTGATCGTTTACTCAATCTCAATCCGGTCTTCCATTTCTCTGAAATGTATAGAGAATTAAGCATCTGATCGCTCCACTGAGGCACCGCCAACATGGGAACTCCGAGGCTGAGGCCTTCCAACGTCGAATTCCATCCACCATGCGTCATAAATGCACCGACGGACTCATGAGAAAGCACTTCCAGCTGTGGACACCATGGAACGACGAGTCCCTCTTCGGAGGTTTCTTTTAGGAAACCCTCTGGCAAATTTTTGTCACTGTCAATCTCCGCCTTGGAATTAGATGGACGAATGACCCATATGAAGGGATATCCACTCGCCTTCAACCCAAGAGCTATCTCATGAGTTTGTTCTTTTGAAAGAACCGCAAGGCTTCCAAAAGAAACGTACACAACCCTTGCAGGCTCCTTCCTATTCAACCAATCCGTGCAGTTTGTGGTTTCCCACAAATTTGCGCCCGAGTCTGTGTCCCCGGGATTCCGCCCGTCCAAGAAAGCCGAGGGTATGAGAGGACCGACGTTGCGAATCGGAGCTATTGATTTCAATGAGATTACTTCTTCCGATTCGAGTTCGTCAAA
>ML782673.1:264428-295591 GCA_009831015.1 Picea engelmannii
TGATATGATTTAGCATACCTGATGACTCCACCACTGTGGATTGATGTTCGTCCTGGCGGTTATTAACCGCTGCGTAAATCTGGTGGCTGCTACTTGATCTCCCCATCGGTGCCTTTCTTTCTCTATGCACGAACCCTGATTGTAACTCTGGGCAGTCACGCTGGTAATGGGGTCCTCCGCACCCCCAATAGGTAACACGAGATTGAACCTGTTCACTGTTATGTGACTGCCTCTTAAATGAGTTCCTTCCTCTGGAACCCCTGCCCCTACTCGTTGTTCCATGAGATGGTCGTGGACCTGTCTGCGCTGTTGGCGATGAACGAGATGCTGCACTCGCTGCCATTGAAATCCCTGCAACTACTGTCCTTGGCACGACTCTGTTACCATATGGCGGTGGCCTTGAGCCGCTTTCCCTAGGAAATTTCCTCGGGGCCTTTCCTACGAATCCAGGGCGATGCAGAAATGTCGGTCTTGTACCCCCGGTTAAGTTCATGTGTTCTTCCGCATAACGTGCATTTTCCACCACCTCCGCTACTGAAGACGGCTTCCACATCCGCACCATAGCTCTTATCTTAGGGTTCAATCCATAGATGAAGCACTCTGCCTGTCGTTGGTCATTATCCATATATGAAACATATTTGACTAGTTCCATAAATTTGATCTCATATTCTTCTACAGTTCTGTTTCCTTGTACTAAGGCATGAAATGCCCCTACCTATTGTTCCTCGTAGTATGCTGGTAGATATTTCCTTCGAAACCTTTCCTTGAAAAGTTCCCAAGATACTGTGTCTGGGGTAAGGTGCAGTTGTCTTTCCAGGTTGCCCCACCAGTTCAAGGCGTTGTCTCTTAACTGAAAAATTGCGATCTTTGCCTTTGAGTTGGACGCATAGTCCCTTAAGGAAAAACACCTTGTCATGCCTTCCAACCATTCTTCCGCGCGTTCACTGGCGCGACCCCCAACAAACTCTGAAATTTTGATCTTCTGCAATTCTCGCGTGATGTCTTTGGGTGGAGGTCCTCCCCCCGAATCCCTTGATGCTTCTGGATTACCCGTTCCAGACGGTGGGGGTTCCACTTCAGTCCCTACTGGTTGTCGCCTTTTTAAAGTGTCATTAATGTCTTCCAACGAGCGTAGTATGAGGGCTAGTTTGAGTGATGGTGGTGGTGGTGATAGCGATGTTAGCGGTGCTTGCGACAACACTCCCCTGCCTCGACTCCTTCGAGTCCTGACCATCTTGTATGCTTTAACCTGCATCAACCAAGTGGTCAGGGTGAGTTCGAGGATGTTTCAAATTGGTGCTACTCAAACTAGAAACAGGGTTAGGCGTAAGTTTTCTTTACTTGTGTGTAAACAGACATTACTCCTTTAGGGGATTGGCTAGGTTAAGGTTAGGATTAAGCGTCTAAGCTTGATTTCTTCACCCCTATGCAAAAACAAAACTATTGGTTCCCTTGCCCTGTAGCTACGCTAGCCTTGCGCCATACTCGCCACTTCCTATGCTTACTCTCCTAGTGCATATGTCGCCTCCTTCCCGCTTGTCCTAGTCTAATCCCTTTTAACTTTTCGCTTACAACTTGATTAAAGTGACTTCCAGCCTTATGTTTATTAATTTACGCCGAAAGGAGTAAACCTATTGACAATGGGCACAATTAATGATCTTTTAATCTTATTTAACCTTAAACCCTTATCTGATGGCTATGCATTGAAGATGTTGGCATATTCTTAGTCGTCCTCCAAAATCAATGGGTCAGATTTATTGTTCATAACTTTCATGCATTTATCAAGGTATCCGTTAACATGTTTACTTTTTTAACATTTACCTAATCACATTAAAAAATTGCTGTAAGGATATATAATTACCACGTTTAAATGATTAAATAGGATTAAACCGTGGCATCTAAATAATTGTCCACAATTGCCAGCCACATTTTGGCGTTCACTAGCGCTATGTACCTTTCGGTGTTAACCAACCGCCAGCCACTTTGTGGCTGTGCTAGTTTTTAAAAAAACTAATAATCTAGACTAAACTTAATCCTAAGCTTCAATTACCTTAATCAACACTTCAATTTATTCCCAGAAATTAATATTATTATTAGTGTTAATTAATTAGTCACTAATTTACCTAATCCTTCCTATTAATTTTATTATTATTATTATTATTATTTTCTCCAAGGCACATACATGGTGCATTGGTGTTTGGTTGTTCCTTAAGGATTAGGTAGTGGGTGGTGGTCAGGGGTTCAAAACCCATAGACCCCATATCACCCCTCCTTTTGTAATTTTTTTTTTATACAATCAATTTAAATTAATTTACTTAATTTTAAATCCCTAATTCGAAATAAAACCTGCTTTATTTAATTTACTTACTAATCACCTAGCCAATCCTTAATTCAATTAACCACTTCAATTAATTAATCTTCCTAATTATTCTCATTTAATTGATTGATTAATTATCACTAGTAAATGTATTTAGATTTAAATACTATTGTTATTATATAACTAATATTTAACCTAAATTAAACATTAATATTTTAATATTTAATATTTAATCTAAATTAAACATTAAAATTTTTAATATTTAATATTTAATATAAATTAAACATTAATATTTAACCTAAATTAAACATAAAATAAGGAAAAAAATTTAAAATAATAAATGAATTAAAAAAAATCTAGGGTTGGGCAGTGGGTCCTCGCATGAGGCCCACGTGCCCCCTCCTTCCTGCTTGCTCTTCATACCTAACCCTAAAACCCTACACCTGCCAGCTCTCTTTCTCAACCCTAACGCTAGGCGCCCAACCCTTCCTTAATCCTATCATTTGACCGCCTCTCCACTTCCGCCTCCTTCCTCTGTGGCCTCTCGCCTCTTTCCTCTTCTCTTAGCGCTGGTGTTGGTCTGGTTGTTAGTGATCACGTCGATCAACTCCTGAGCTCGGTCTCGGTCGTGGTCATGGGTGAACTTTCCCTTCCCTTTTCTTTACATTCTTCCAAATTCCATGAACAATCTCCCGTCCCATTGTATGCTCTTCTTCTATACATAGGAGCCTGAGGCCGCAGGGTCAAAACCCAGAAAGATACACATTCCAATGCTTCTAGGAGCCGCCCAGTGAGCCTTATCGAATCAATTATCTTAACCAGGAGCCAAAATGGGTCAGAGGTCCAGGAGCAGGAGGAACTAGATGCTGGCGAGGTTGAACCATGCGAAGATGCTGGCTCCTCTCATGGAAGAGCCCACTACCCAGCCATACGACGATAAGGATTCCGCCAATAAATACAGTCCGTGGGGTGGTCTCAGGGATTGGCTCAGAAATCGAAGCGTTGCAAATACTGGTTGGCTTATGTACAACAATGGCAGAAGCAGCGCTGAGAACTACCCTAATCTTAAGCTCCTGCTGGGAGTACTGGGATGCCCTCTGGGTCCTATTGGTGTTGCCAATGATCCACTACCCCACCTCTCCATCAAAGATGTCCCTATTGAAACATCCTCAACACAGTACATTGTGCAACAGTACATGGCTGCCACTGGCTACCTCAAGTTTCAGAATTCGATAAAGAGCTCATACATGGTGGGTAGAGTCAAAATGGTGTCAACAGAAGCTGAAATGGCTACGAAAGCTTGTCGAAATTATTCACTAAAGGCTAGTGAAACTAGATGCTTTGTGTTGTGGCAAATGATGCCTGATATGTGGTGAGTGAAGTTAGTTTTGGGTGGCAGCAAAGTGCATGCTAGAAGCAATGGGAAGATTGTCTGGCGACACACCTTGGCTTGGTTCACATGCTGCCAAAGGTCGTCCTCGGCCTCTACGCCAGGATCTTTAGGTACATCTATTCTGATGGCACAAGGATGGGGATCTTTTGGTTGCACAATGTGTTTAAAATAAGCTCATGATTCTAGTGAAAGTCGTAGTTTTTTTCTTTTTTTAGTACGAAAGCATGTAGAATAGGCCTAGGATGAAGATGAAATTGCGACTCTAGTGAAGTTAAATGCTTTAATATGATTTCCTTCTTAATTGGCTTCAACAACTAGTTAGAATTCGATAAAATTCTTTGGTTTTCTATGCTTGCATGCAGAATAGGTCTAACATAAAGGTTGATTTTAGTAAAGGATGATTTTCTTGGTATGGTTGTTTAAATGATACTGTTTTGGCCAGGGTTTATGAGTCTCTATGATCGGGGCGAGTTTCAGTGAGGTTGTTGCGAGAGTTCAAGCAGTCTCGGTACTAGGTTTTAGGATTAAGTGACAGAAATAGTACAAATGGTTGTCGACTAAATTCTCAATTAGGGTGAGAGAACCAGGTCTGATGTAGTTCAATAATTGTAATAAGTTCAAAATATCTTTACACACTTCAATCTTCCATTCGTACAATTAGGTATATGCTCAATTTATAGCCCCTATAATGGCATTTTGTAGACGCTAGAAAATTTTCAATATTTCTTATCTTCAATCGATCTAGTCAAGGAGTTGATTTTGAATCCTTTTGTGATGATTAGGACGATGTTTGTGAAAATAAATCTGGAAATGGCTAAATCAAGCACACATAATCTACTTAAGATGATTTATTTCACAAGTTATTAGTCATGCAATTAATTTACACACACACATGCATACAGACACGCATGCATGCATACACTACACACACATATACGTGTATTGGAAAAAGTTCTTTCTTTAACTATAATACTTGCAAATTATGTACTTATAGGGAATTTTTACAAAATAAATGGCCATTGTAACAACCCTAGTTGTATTCATATTTCACTTGTTTTACTTTGATAAATTTGTTTTTACATTTTCAATTCGTATTGTTTATATATATTTAGATTTGTTTATATGTAATCAAAATAATAGTGCTTTTGGTTTGCAGGTTAGGCAGAGTTGGAGTTGGAGCTGGGAATTTGGCCCTTAAGGCTCCAGATTATGAACGAGGTGCTCTGATACCATGTGTAAAATCCAAATAAATTTAACATCGAGTAATTCTACAAACAAAGCAATAACTTCTTCTAGATTTATGAAAATTCAATAATTCCTTTCTATTTTAGCACATACGCATGTAAATTTAACAACGAATATTAAAATTTTATAATAGAATAAAAACAAATACATAATTTTAAATACCTGGGTCTGATGCTAACCCTCCGTTTGTCTGCTTGTCCTATTGACCTTTGCTGAACTATGTAAACACTGCCCAAACCTTGTTCCACCCTGCCAACTAGGAAAACTTCCTAGCTCCAGGATATCATATGGATATCCTGGCCCCTGTGCCCAAAACCTCCAGCAAACCGGTGCCCCTGTACTAAACCTTCCGACTCCGGAACTCAACTCTCCTCACTGCAAATCCAAGAGAGCCCCAAAATCAATCCCCGCCAATTTCCCGTAGAATGATCCTCTCCTTCCTAACCTCCTCCGCTCATCTTGCCCCTTCACCGAATTTTCCTCATTTACTTCCTTACCTACACATAGTTAATGCCCCTTATCCTTTCATTTATTATTTTATCCTTTCTTATTTATTATCTTATCTTATATTTAATGTCCTATCCCTTCCCGAATATGTAAGCTTTAATTTAACAATATAATTTATTAACCTCCTTTAATTCTTTACTTAATTAATTAATGAGTCAATTAATAATTAATTTAATCCTTGACAATCATGAACAACTAATTAATAATAATTAATTAGTTAATGTTATTTAAGAAATAATTATTGTTTAGCTAAATTTTAGGACAGTTAGATTATTAAATTAATTATAATTGATAATCCTATACATCTATTTAAGTAGGGTCGTTACAGGTACTAGGCTCTAGTCTGCAAGGGAGCATCGATTTCAACATCATCGCAAGTCTAGCCTATTGCAAGGAGAGCCGACGCAGGTCTCTCCTATTGCAAGGAGCATCGACACTGGTCTCGCCTCTTGAAGGGAGCGTTGTTTTCATAGCTACACTTCCGATTCTCTGGATTCAGAAAACAATGCTGGTATCTCTTCTTAGGGGCTGCATCGATTGCACAACTCTTATCTGGTGGGATCAAGATCGAAATGGCGAAAAATCAGAGTGCAAAGTTTGAAATTGAGAAGTTCAATGGCAAGAACAATTTTGAGATCCAGAAGGTCAAGATGCAGGATTTGCTCGTGCAACAAGGTGTGGTGAAGGCACTTTTGGGAAAATCAAAGAAACCCGTGACTATTCAGATGAAAAGTGGGAATAGATCGATGTGAGAGGGCTGAGTGCCATACGTCTCTGTTTGGCTATTGATGTTTTGTTCAACATTATTACAGAGAAGAAAATAGTCGGTTTGTGGACGAAGCTTGAAAGATTGTATATGACGAAATCCTTGATGAACAAGATCTTCCTAAAAAGGAAATTATACAATTTACGCATGAAGGAAGGTACAAAAATAGTTGGTCATTTAAATACTTTTAATACTCTTTTAGTCTAGTTGACTAGCATGGAAGTGAAATTTGAATCTGAAGATAAGGCGATTATATTATTGTGTTCTTTGCCTGAGTCATGGGATCACTTTGTTACCTCTATCAGTTTCGGTTTAACAGAAAGTATTGAGTTTGATGTTATTGTTGGAGCTTTACTGTTTGAGGAAACAAGGAAGAAATCCAATTTAGAAACCTCTACATCTGAGGTGATGGTGGTTAGAGGAAGACCTAAGGAAAGAGGACATATTCAGAGGGATTTCTCTCGGTCAAATTCAAAGGGAAGGAAGAACAAGATTAACTATTGTTTTTGTGGAAAATCTAGACACCTGAAGAAGGATTGTTGGAAGCAAAAACAAGCCTCCAAAGAAGACCCTCCAAAAGAGACGAAGGAAGCAAATGAAACTGAAACAGGTTTAGCAACAGGTTCAGGTATGACTGATGAAGTTTTATCAATCAATGTTATTTCACGATATGATCAACAATGGTTATTAGAATGGTTATTAGATTATGGTTCTTCAAATCACACGTGTCTTCATAGATACTAGTTTATTAGTTACCATTCTATAGATGATGGAATTGTTTACATGGGAAATGATATATCATGTAAAGTTGTGGGAATTGGTAGCATTCGAATTAAGATGTTTGATGGATCTATTAAGATACTAACTGATGTGAGACATGTACTTGAGCTTAGGAAGAACCTAATGTTTTTGGGGGTCTTAGATACTGGAGGATATGAAAGTACTGTTCAAGGTGAAGTTATGAAGGTCTATAAAGGAATTCTGTTGGTTATGAAAGTGAAGAAGGTTGGAAACTTTTTTTTTTTAGAAGGAAGAACCGAGTTAGATCATGCGACAGTTGTATCCGAGAATGACAGTGATTTTGTTCGACTGTGGCATCAATGGTTGGGCCATATGAGTGAAAGAGGATTGAAGGTATTATCTGATCGTAAGTTGCTTCCTAGTCTAAAGTCCTTAAAGTTAGATTTTTGTAAGCACTGTATTTATGGAAAACAAAATAGGAAGAGATTTAAAACCGAAAGACACACTAGTGAGGGAATCCTTGATTATATCCATTCTAATGTTTGGGGGCCATCCCCTACTATTTCGTATGGAGGATCATCATACTTTGTTACTTTTATAGATGATTTCTCTTGGAAGGTGTGGATCTATATGTTGAAAAGAAAGGTTGATATATTTACTATTTTCAAGCAATTTAGAGATTTAGTGGAAAAGAGCACTGGTAGGTCCATTAAATATTTAAGAACTGATAATGGTGGTGAATTTACCTCATTGGAATTTGAGAACTATTGCAAGGAGTTTGGGATTTATAGGCATAAAACCACTGCCTATACTCCTCAACAAAATGGATTTGTTTAACGCATGAACAAGCGTCTTCTAGAGAGAGAAAGGAGTATGCTTAGTAACACCAACTTGCAGTAGAAACTATGGGCAGAAGCAATATCTACAACTTGTTATCTGGTGAATCGATCACCATCACAACAATAGAGTGAAATATTCCAAAAGAGGTATGGACAGGTCACCCTTGTAGTTATTCTAATCTTAAAGTTTTTGGTTGTGAAGCCTATGCTCTAATTCTGAAACATCAATGTTCTAAATTAGATCCAAAATCAAGAAGGCTTATCTTTGTTGGATATGGTGATGGTATTAAGGGACATAGGTTGTGGGATCCTACTGCCCACAATATCACCATTAACAAAGATGTAATATTTGATGAATCATCTCTCATCAAATCAGATGTAGATGTTCAAATGAAACAGGTAGAAGTACCTAAGCATCAACAGATTCAGTTTGAAACATATTCAACTACAAACGAAAGTGAACATGAATAATTTTCTGAAGATGTTCATGAAGAGGTTCCTGCATCATAAAGCGTGGATGTTGATGACAGTCAACATAATGTGGATGAGCCACAAAATTCCCTAAGGAGGTCTATGCAGGTCAGAAATTCTCCAAGAAGGTATGATGATTTTGTTTCATCAGTTTCTTTAAGTACTAATGATGATGAACCTTCATGCTATCAAGACGTTGTGAAGGGTTCTAACAGTAATAAATGGAAAGAAGCAATGAAGGATGAAATGAATGCTTTAGAGAGGAATGTTACATGGGACATGCTAGAACTTCCAAGAGACAGGAAAAATGTAGGTTGCAAGTGGTTCTACAAGCTTAAGAAGGGTGTTGATGATACGGTAGAGAGGTACAAAGCAAGGCTGGTTTCAAAAGGATATTCTCATAAATAAGTTATTGAATTTCATGATATATTTTCACCAGTTGTTAAAATTGTTTCAATTCGAATTGTGTTAGCATTAGTTTCATTACTTGATTTGGAGTTGGAGCAACTAGATGTTAAAACTACTTTCTTACATGGAGATTTGGATGAGGAAATTTACATGGAACAACCTGAAGGGTTTGTTCAGAATCGCAAAAAGAAATTTGTTTGCAGGCTCAAGAAATCATTGTATGGTCTGAGATAGTCGCCTAGACAATGGTACAAGAAATTTGACTCTTTCATGATGAGCCAAAATTATACAAGGAGTGAGTATGATCATTGTGTTTACTTTAAGAAATTGAATAATGACATATTTATTATCTTAGTATTGTATGTTGACAATATTCTTTTAGCAAGCATAATCATAACTGAGATCAACAGGTTAAAGGGTCAAATGGCTGGGACATTTGATATGAAAGATCTAGGATCAGGGAAATAGATTTTGGGCATGGAGATATTTAGTGAGAGGAGGTATGGTAAGATTTGGTTGTCACAACAAAAGGATGTTGAGAAAATACTTTTGAGGTTTGGTATTAATAGTGTGAAACCAGTTTCAGTCCTTTTCTCTTCCCATTTTAAGCTTTCTTCAAGTTTATGTCCTAGTACAAAAGAAGAAAATGAACATATGTCTCGAATACCGTATGCTAATATAGTAGGAAGTTTAATGTATGCGATGGTTAGTACAAGACCAGACATTTCACATGCAGTTGGGGTTGTCAGTAGATATATGGCAAATCCAGGTAAAGAGCACTGGGCAACAGTGAAATGGGTGCTTCGGTATCTGAGGGGCACAAGTGATTACTGTATCATCTATAATGGTGGTTGTGAGGTACTCTGTGGATATGTTGATTCTGATTTTGCAGGTGATTTGGACAAGATGAGGTCAACTTCAGGATATGTCTTTACTCTTGCAGGTGGACCTATTAGCTGGATGTCAAAGCCACAGAAAATTGTTGCTTTATCCACTACAGAAGCAAAATACATAACTCCTTCGCATGCTTTCAAAGAGGCGCTTTGGTTAAAAGGTTTGTTTGGTGAGTTTGGAAGGATGCAAGACAAAGTAAAGCTACTTTGTGATAGTCAAAGTGTTATTCACTTGGTTAAAAATCCAGCCTTCCACAGTAAAACAAAACATATTCCTATTAAGTACCATTTTGTAAGACAGGTCATTGATGAAGGTAAAGTTTTCCATGAAAAGGTTCATACAAAAGAGAACCACGCATACATGTTCACAAAACCAGTACTTTTAGAGAAGCTACGATGGTGCTTGGCTTCTCTCGGATTGTAGAAAAGGTTATAAATAAATTGGGCATGATAGATCAGGTAAATTGTTGTCAAGGTGGAGATTGTTGAATATGCCAACTAATTTCCTARATTCGGTGGATATGRGCARATTTCATGGATCCTATTTTGTAGTGGTTTGTTCAACCAAATCTACCAATTTGGTATGTACGCACTAATTTGGATAAACAATTTTGTAACTAAATGAAGTTTGTTCTATATTGATGTAAGCCCATATAGAGGCATAATCGAATGAGAGGATATAGTGGAGTGGAGAAGGTGGTCGAATGGTTGTCTATACCATTGGAAACCTGAACTTGATGGTTGATGTATACATCTCCCTTGAACAATAATTGAAGACCGATTATCATTGCCTCGTGGAGGTTTCTCTTACAAGAAGGGTTTTACCACGTAAATCTCTGTGTCATATATTGTGTGTATGTGATTTCTATTGATCTTGTTTATTTCTCATCAAAATAATTGAATATTTATTGATTTCACATTTAACAAGTATAACAGATAGATGTATATGTGATAAGATCATTTCATCCTTAAAAGTTTGTATTTGAGAAAACCCACTAAATAAGTAATTAGTGAAATAAAACCAAACGATGTTAGGATAGTAATCTTTGTAGTATAAATATGGTTCATTGAGTATTCCAATAAGTATGAATATTATATAGATACAAATTTAATCAAATTAGTCTTTATGTTTGTTTTTTTTTGGGTTGGGCAATTTTCTTAATTCTTGGGTTTATAATTTTGCAAATTTATTATTTATTTGGATAAATTCTTTTATTAAAATATTATGTTACTTATAAATTTAATACTTGTTTTCACTTTTGTAATGTACTTTGTGCTCTTTGTAATGTACTTTGTGTTTGCGCATGCATATATATTCATTTATGCAACATAAACAAATAAAGTGTAAGGAGCATGCCCAAGCCTATCATCCTAAGGTTGATGCTTATCAATGCTTTCCTCCTTTTAAGAAATGAGAATTTGAAATTCCAACTTAGTTGGAGATGTATATAGTCTTTAACTAAGAAGTTTGGAATGTTTTATATTTTTATATTATATATAATTAATAAATTAGTTTGACGGAATGAAAACCATACTTATGATTCTGAAAATAGACTTTTAAATTTGTTTTGCTTCCATCATTACATTAAATAATAATTTATTTCAAAATGTTATTTTAATAGGTATATATTACATTGTTGGTTGTTATAAATTGGTTTCCCTTAAAGGGATACATTCATTAAATAGTAGTTATTTTGCAAGACATGATTAAAACATAAGCAACTTTACTAGATGTGTTGAAATACTATCTTATTTATTATAATTTATTAATTCGAATATATTGACATTCGTGAAAGAAAGTTGTTTATTGGTTAGAGAAATATGTTCGAGAATTGCTTATTTTGTTTTAAAAAATAAAAATAAATAATTAAACTAAACTAGTTCATCAATCACATCTTTTCTTAAATATATTTTTTTATTTTACTTTTGATTTTTTATTATTCTACTAATATCATAATCATTATTTATATCTAATTTATTATAAATTAAATTTATAAATTATATATATATATATATGCACACTTCTCATATGTATATATAGGTATTTTCTTCTTTCGAAAAAAATTGGAAATTATGTTTTTTTTTTAAGTTAGATTTGTATAAAAAGCCTTAAAAAACAGAAATTACAGTGTCATTATTTGTTCCTTCCTGTAGAAACTAAACTGCACCGAAGGGAAACCAGTTCAGCCAGCTAGTCAAAATAAAGTTTATTGTCTTAAGATACCAGTGATAGAGATTACAATGACTAAATATAAAAATTCCAGTCCCCTGTGGGAGACCGAATCGACTTGTCGATTAACCCTGACATAAAAGCAATATACAAAATATGACCATAGACCCTATGTGGAAAAATAAAAGTAAGACACCCTGTTAACCATGCATGGAGACACCTGTGCAAGTCATGTGGTGGGCTTGTAGCTTGGCCACATGTCCATGAAGGTGGCATTCGTCGTTGGGTCCGCGACTGGTGTTGCTTCCTCCTCGACTAATTTCCCTTCCCCCTATGTAGTCCCGTGCATGACTACCCCTATAGTGTCTCCGTCTCCAACCCCTGTAGTGTCTCTGTCTCCATCTATTGAGTGGCATGCTTCCTGTAGTGTTGAGAGCATTTGCAGGAGCATGGTTTCCTTCCCATCCAGGATCTCCATCTGGAATCACAGGTTGTCCAGGCCCTGTTGTAATTTAAATACCAGGCCTTGCAGAATTGCAAGGTTGTCTTGCAGTTGTGAGCCTAGTACTGAGTCTGTGAAGGAGTGAGGCTCTAGTTGTGGTCCATGGATGTCTGGTTGTGGTCCAAGGTGTGGCTGGTTGGTTGTGGTCCATGGCTGGGATGGTGTGCTCGTCGACGAGTTGGGTGGAACGACAGGAAGTGGTTGTGAGGTGGATGCCAAATCGGATAGTGGCCCTGGGTTGAAACCTAGAGAATTGCCTGAGAGATCGAACCACTCAAGCCTGCTTGCAAAGGGCGAGGAGAGGGGCGGGATACTACTAAGGATTTGACCAGACTGCAATGAGGATGAAAGCGAGGAAGGTGATGAGGGTGAAGAGTTGGTAGATGGTGCTAGCAGGGGATGGACAGCCACGCGTGACTGGCTAGGTTGCCAAGCCAAGCCGTGCTTGGATTTTCCCCTTTGTCTTGGCATGTCTGAGACACTGTGGGGCTTGCAAATGTCGAGAGGAAGCAGAGGTAGCGTAGGAGCAGTTGTGAGGAGTGCAATTCACAGGAGGACTCGGTCGAGGATGAATACAACTGTGAATGCACCTAGTGGAGTTCATGGTGCCAAAGATGGTGATAGAGGAAAGCGCGCACGAGCTGAGTAAAGTTTGGTTCATGGCTCTAAGCCATCGACATGACAAATAGCCTGTACGAGGTGCACTGAGATTAATGGTGCCTTGGCTGGCACAAGTCTAGTTTAAATGCATGGTGGTGGCGAGAGGGTGTGGCACGCACCGGTCACGTGGCTAGCGCCATGTTGGCTGCCTCCTGTCTGCTCCGGATGACCCTTGGTCCGCAATGTCACCCCATCTGGGGGAAAATTATGCTATCTAAATCAACTTGTTTCTACCCCATTCTAGGAAACAACATAACATATCTCGCAAAAAGGGCATAACATGCCTCGAGGAGAAAGGGTTCAGACTCTATCATTGTGTACCACTTATTTAAAGAAGAAAGTGATTGATAAACCACAATATTTTAAGTCATCAATTTATAATGATGTATGTGTTTAATGTTAATTTGGTTTAGTTCAAGTGGCTAAGAAAAATGTTTGTTATACTTTCTGTTATCACTCCAAGAAACTCCTTAGGGTTGTAGGCTAAGGATGCTTGGTAACTTAGAAATAATGGTTTTTATGTGTTTGGGACAATGGGGTCTTAATGATTTATGTAAGAAACAACTCATCACACATCTAAAGATACAGTGCTTTCAGGAAACAATAATCAGATCAAATAATTGAAAGAGAGGATGGAGAACATTATTCTTGATTGTCAATACAAGTGAATGTAGGGCTTAATACAAGACAGAGAGAAATCCTTAATTCCAAGTCTATGAGTTCAATAAAGAGGCAACAGTCTTAATGAACTAAAATAAACTGAAAACAAAGTACAAAAAATGAAAGATGGACAATTCTAATATTGAAAACGAAAGGAAACTGAACTTTATTTCTACAAAAAGAGTCTATACAGTGGCATAAAATATCTCCCAGTTTGAACCCTTATCTCATATCAAAAACAGGCATTTATAGCCTCTTACAATTGGTTTTACAGATCCTAAAAACATGGATCTGTATTTAATAAAAGAAATTCAAATCTAACTAAACAACTTGAAGATAAAGACTTAACAACTAAACTTAGCACTCGAATTGTCTTCAATCTCAAAAATTCGCCATCTGCATCCTTCAGCTCCTGGAATCTTTGATGTGATGCAATGTGGCAAAACACCTGTCTTGACAGTTGGATTTCTCCAACGTTCATGGTCGATATTTGAGGAAGTTTGTTTTACATGTGGTTTCCAAAATTCCCTCAAATATCTGATGTCGAATCCTTTGTAAGAAATTTTCATTCCCTTGATACTCTGGAACTCCTTCATAACCTGTGAGAAATGACCTGTTCTGTCCTTGGCTTCAAAAAATGCTTTTCCAACTTTCAACAGCTAACTCGTTTAATATTTCACTGGTTAGCTGGTGAAAGCGTTGCCTTTCACCAGCTAACGGGTCATAAAATATCGCTTTGCACTGGTGAAAGCCCTGACTGTGCCCAAAACGAGTTTTCACCTTCAAAATTTTGATTCCATCAAAACTCAGTGTGTCTCTAATTTCTCACCTTGCATATTAACAACGACTTGAGCAAGTACCTTCAAATCTAGATGGGATTTTTGCCTTTGTTTTTGTTTCAATCTTCTTATCTGCCTTTTAAGGCATTTGGCAAGCCACCATAGACTATTTTACTCTTTGGTGAGTTTCTGCTTTCTTTTCTTCTCTTTAACACTTTCCTAAGCCAGTCTCTCAAACGCAACATTGGTTTTTGCAAAGTTATCAGACAACTTCTTATACCTTTCTTTGATTACCCGTTCCAAAACCTCTTGCTGAGCGATTACCTCTTTCAGATGCTTGATTTTCTGACATTTCTTTGACTTAGAACTTTTTGATGTTTCTCCTTCCTCTGTATGAGTGAAGGTCTCATAGTGTTGTGAAAATTCAGTTGACTGCTCAGGACTTTTGGTGACATGGCATTGATCTTGTTTCTCTGATTCTGAGTCTGTATAGGGTAAGTTTAATATATTGGTTCTCATATTTGTAGGCTGCTCTGTGGGCTGTTCTGTAGTGGTCTCAAAGTTTAACCTTTTCTTTGACCTGTGGGACTTCACTCCAGAGATTCTATCTTCTGGAGGTCCTGGCAGGGTCCTCCTCTTCCTCGAACTGCTTTGAGGAGTCAACTGTTTCTTTGAACCTTTCCCCTGTTCATTTATAGGTTGAGTCTGTGTTTCAAAACCCTCCCAGAATAAAAAATGTTGCCAGCTCCTTCCCTGCTATTTTAACTCCTCCAGAATGATCAATTTAATGAGGCCGAAGTGGCACAGAGTATTCTTCATGCTTAGGGGTTGAGCCCTGATTTTCTTGCAAACCTTAGTTAAACTCTTATGTAAGAAAAAAGGCAAATTGAGGAGAGTCTTGCCTGTGAAATGGTCTAGGAGCTTAAAATGATACATCATGAGTTTGTCATACCTGCCCTCTGAGATAATGTAGAGTTGGATGCTCTTAAACAGCTCCTGCCACTCCTCTTCTAGATAGGAAACCGGCATGCCCTTCTTCCATGTGTTGTGCTTGAACTCTTCCTTTAAATAAGCTCGGAAATTCAAGTTTTTGGTGGCAGTGGTTTTGAACCAACTCTGGCCTGATCTTGGTAGGCTGGTTGCTGCAGCAATGGCAGCTTCATCTACTATGATTTCCAAGGACCCAACACGAGCCTCATTCCCATCGAAAGTTTTGGCAAAAGATTTTGTTGTCGACTTGTGACAACCATTTTGTAACCTCTCAACGAATTCAATACACCCTGCGTTTGAAAAATGTTTCTGGACTTCGGGATGTGTCTGTAAAAAAGATAGGTTGTCCATCTCTTTTCTGAGTAGAGAACCACTGTGTCTCTTTGCCATTCTGTAGCTTGAAAACCCCAACAATTTTGTATGTCAACCCCTGCAACTATTGTTCGATCCGAGGTTTTGCGTTGTTGAAAGCACTTGGGAGTCGGCTATGTTTTCTAACATTTGAATCTTTAACAAACCTTCATGAACAATGTGTGATATGGAAGTAATGATTTGATTTGATGTTGTCAGCCCGACAGTATAGCCTCTGTACCTGAGTTGCTGGATTTGAAATTACCATTTCCGGCGCCATGAGTGTGCAGCATGCGTCACTGAACAAGAGCCACATCATAATCCTATTTTGACGTGCAAAACTAAGTCTCCATCATTACCCACTTTCATCAACGCATAATTTGGATTTGCATGACGTGGGATGATCATATAATTATTAGCTTTTAGAAACGTGGAAAAAACACACGTGATTCTCGCTTTCTCCAGCCAACAGCCCATGGAAAATGCCCCTTAGCTGTTGATACTTACCACTTTCACCAGCGCATGATCCTATGAAAAACCCCCTTTAGCTGTTGAAAGTCTTCACTTTCATCAGCGCACGATCCCGTAAGAACTACTCCGTAGCTGTGGAAAGTCTTCACTTTCACCAGCGCTCGACCTGTGACAATGCTTCTTTGGATGTTTTGAAAACCAACACTTTCACCAGCGCACAGACCTATGAAAGATGCTCCTTAGCTGTTGAAAGTCGCCACTTTCACCAGCTAACACTCATCTTTTAAACACACGTTAGCTGTTGAAAGTAATTTATGAAAATTTTGAAAAGAGGACTTTTGTGGGTCATCTTATTTCTAAAACAAAATCAAAACCTAAGCCTTGCAGCTAGAAAAAATCAAAAATAATTTGAGAAAACTACCAATAGCCATGCTATCCACCACAAAATGTGACGAAAGGTATGGGTTCATTTTGGGAGCTAACATTTGGCTCCAACTGGGATGGGCATCTCCCTGTGAGGTGACCAAGAACCTAGCTAGGCTCAGTAGCCTTATTACAATTTGAAACAAAAATTTGAAAAATAGTTTGCTAGTACCATTGGGCATGGAGTTATTTGAATGACAAAAATAAATAAAAACAGAATTGAAAAAGAAATATGTACAAGTAGAACAGGGCTTCAAAAGAAGCCTTATGAGAAATAGATCTTTAGGAAGTGCCTGTTGAAAGGGCCACCTGCTACTGCCTCGCCTGAAAGAGTTTGGAGAACAAAGGTATTGTTCTGCTGCACCGCTGTTATGACAAAAGGACCTGTCCAGAGAGCCTCAAATTTTCCGTGTCTCCCCTTCTCCTGCCTTGCTGCATCCCACTTTAAGAGTAAATCCCCTGTTTTGAAGACATCTGATATGACTTTCTTGTCGAAAGTTTCTTTGATTCTTTCTTGATGCAATTCTGTTTTTTCCAAGAGCTGCTCTCTATCTTGCTGTAGTTCTACCAAATTATGAATTCTTCTGGTCAAATCACTTGGTTCAGAATCCGTTTCTTATAAGAATTTTTCAACCGGCAATGCAAGTTGAACAGGAAAAATGGCCTCAGTACCATATACCAACTTGAAAGGAGATGTACCAATTGATTTCTTACATGTAACCCTGTCAGCCCACAAGGAATACTTCAGTTTAGAATCCCAACCTTTGGCATTTTGTTCAAGAAGCTTCTTTATGATTCTAACTAAACTCTTGTTGGATGACTCAGCTAAGCCATTCCCTTGCGGATAGTAAGCTGTGGAATGTACCAGCTGAATTCCCAGCTCTTCACACAATTTCACCAAGTGTTTATCTTTGAATGCAACAACATTATCAGTGACCAATCTCTTGGGATAGCCAAATCTGGAAAATATGTTTTCTTGCAGAAAATTTATGATGACAGTATGATTGGTGTTCTGGGTGGGAATAGCCTCAATCCACTTTGTAAAGTAATCGGTGGCAACCAGGATCCACCAGTGCTGACCACTAGAAGGATGATGAATTTCACCTATGAAATCCAGGCCCCACTGTTGAAAAGGCCCTGTGACCACTATAGGTTTGAGGGGAAGAGACTTCAGTTGTTGTTTACCTTTGAATCTCTGACATTTGTCACATGTTTTCACAAACTCATACACATCTGAAAATAAGGATGGCCAGTAGTAACCAGATCTTAAGATTTTGTGTGTTGTGGTTTTCCAATAGTGATGTCCCCCGCATTCACTATTATGAAATTCAATCATGACTTTAGCTGCCTCCTCTTGGTTTACACACCTCAACAATAAACCTATGGGATTTTTCCAGAACAACAAGTATTCATTTATGCAGAAATTTATAGCTTTGAGCTTCAAAGCCCTTCTTTGAGTCTTTGTCAAATCTAATGGGACTGATAAAGTTTGCAGAAACTGAATAATATGACTGTACCATTTGAAATCAACTAAATGAGCTGAGACTTTCCTTTCCTCTCCTTCTTTGTTCTCTGAAGACATAATATTTTCTGCATTAATACTCATCAGATTTATTTCAAGCAGCCTGCAATTTTCCTCTGCCAGAAGTTTGGCAAGGCCTTGACCTTTCACTAATTTTGCTGGTTTGATTTCAACATCTAATTCAATCAACCTTGCTATCCACTTACTCCTTTTTCCATCAATGTCGGGTTGGACAAGAACATCTTTAACTGAACTGGAGGGAACAAAAGCTATTACCTTTGCCTGAAGAATGTAGACCCTGAAAGCCTTCAGTGACTTGACAAGTTCATATGCTTGTTTCTCTAGCAATTCATACTTTACCTCTGCATCTCTCAATACCTTACTGAAGAAGGAAACCGGCTGCTCCTGATCATCAACATTTTTCTACAAGAGTATTGCTGCGATTGTATCACTGGAAGCAAATGAAAAAATGTAAAATACCTTGGAGAAATCGGGGCTGATCAAAATAGGGGTTGTTGTGATGGCTTCCTTGATGGAATTGAACAAATGTCTGGCTGCTTCAGTCCATTTTACCTCAGAGTCCTTTCTCAACATAGCAGTGATATGCTTCGTGAGTTCAACAAAATTTACTATAAACCTTCTGACAAAGTTTGTAGTCCCAAGGAAAGACTGAATGTCTTTCTTTGATCTGGGAAGAGACAAATTTTTAATTGCTTCTACCCTCTTTGGGTCAATCTTAACCCCATGAGCTGAAACAATATGCCCAAGTAATTTCCCCTTCTTAAGTGCAAAATTCGATTTTTTCGGATTAAGACAGATGCCATACCTTCGACATTTCATAAATGTCCTTCTTAAGTGCTGCAAATGAAGTTCGTGGCTGCTTGAGAAAACAGTGATATCATCAAGATAAATCAGGACAAATTTATCTTTCTCTCCAATGAAAGCAATGTCCATTTCCCTTTGGAATGTCGCTCCTGCATTCATCAATCCAAAGGGCATCTTCTCGTACATAAACGTACCCCATGGAGTGGTAAAAGAAGTATTTTCCTTGTCTTCCAGATGGACAACAATCTGGTTGTATCCGGAAAACCCATCAATAAAAGACATCACCTTTGATCCCGACACCTTCTGCAGAATATGCTCCATTTTGGGCAGAGGGTAGTTGTCCTTCCTAGAGCACTTATTCAAATTTCTGAAGTCTACACAGAGTCTGATCTCCCCATTCTTCTTCCTAACCGGTACAAGATTCACAATCCATTCTGAATACCTGAGAGGAATGATAATGCGGGCATCCAACAGTTTCTTAATTTCCCTTTCCATTGTAGGAAGCAACAAAGGGTTGAAGGATCTAAGCTTCTGCCTGAATGGTTTGGTGTCTTTATTCAAGGGAGTCTTATGCTGAATCACTTATGTGTCAAAAGTCTTCAAATCATCATACTGCCAAGCAAAGATGTCTGCAAATTCCTTCAACAATTCTCCATAATCAGCCCTTTGTTTTTCAGTCAAATGTGAGGCTAAGTTAACATGTTTAGGATCTTTCTCACTAGCCACATTATACTGCAAAACATCTGAGTCTTTTTCCCTACTTTGCAATTTGACAGCCACATCATTGTTATCGAACAACCTTTCCAATGGGACCAAACCTTTAGGAATTCTGTTGGTGGGCAGCTGAACTATTTCATGTGCTGCGATTTTTCTTTTGAACTTTGGCTCCTCAACTTCATGATCATGTTCGTTCTCCTGATCAATCTGCAGATCTGCAAACTCATCTATCACTGCAAGGAATCTAGTGAGTTCAGCATCATCTTCAAAAACCTTCCAAAATTTTACATTATCAGGGAGAGAGGGCCTATATTTAACTTGAATTTCGTAAGTTAATTTATGAGGCAGAGGGGGTATGAATGCAAAAGCAGACACAACCAATGAATCAACCAATTCATTCATTGCTGTAGGTACAAATGAAATCTTAAAATCTTCAAAATCGTGAATTGCCTTCAACACTTCATCTCTGTATGCCTTCAGCCTGACATGCTTCGCTTGAAAGGACTTATTCACCTGATGGATAATCAAATCTGCATCTCCGAACACCTGCAATTTTTTAATGCCTCTCTCTTTGGTTGCATTCAGCCCCAAGAGTAGTGCCTCATATTCAGCAATGTTATTAGTCACTTTAAAATCGAGTTTAAAGGACAAATGAGAAGTTTTCTTGGAAGGAGAAATGAATACCACTCCTGCTCCAGCTGACTCCTTAGTGCAAGCACCGTCAAAGAACATGGTCCAAAGATCATCTTCGGCTGTTTCTGTGGGCTGAACTGTGATTTGATCTGTGGGTTTTCTGAGCAGCAATGTATCAGGCGGTGAATCATCAATTTGCAAAATACAAGATCCCATACCTGTATCAACCGAATAGATAGGATGATTGGATGGATTTTTCTCGTCACTGATTACATATGCCAACTGGGATTCCCTGTATAGCCTTCTGTTCACCCCTCCGAAAACAGGATAGTAGTGTAGGAGAGGTCCATTTGAAGCGTGCCACCTAGTCTCTTCATCCACGATCTTGATAGTAGACATCCAAATTTAGGAGGTATGTCAGCCACCACTATATCCATCACCATTGTCTTCATTGATGCTTGGGTCAAGGTTACAGCCAAATCCTTAATCATCCAAAGACATTTGACTTTTCTAGAATCAAAGGAGAAGAGGTCATGATAAGACTTGGTGATCTCCAGCCCAAGCTCATCCATGACAGCCTTTGGCATCAAATTGTGCAAAGCACCGGAGTCCAACAAACAATTATTCAGTGTTTTCTCATGAATATTTAAAGAGATGTAAAAGGGAGGACAACTATCATCTCTGTCTTCTATCATTTGTCCCAGAGTGATGGTTGGCTTATCATCATAAATGTTGAGGATATCAGTAGAAAGGGATACAGATTGGGGATCTAGAGTTTTGAGGATATCCCTTTTAAACATTTCATTTTTCATCAGCTCAACTAGAGGAATAGGAATCTTAATCTTTTGTATTTCAGCCTCAAAATTAAAAGAATATGGAACCTTATCAGCATCTTTATCAGAAACCTTTACCTGATTTCTTTGCTGTTCGACAGGAGGCTGACTTTCTGGAGTTTGATGGTTGATAGGGGCAACAGTCTTCTTGGGAGGAGCTGATGCTTTCACCTTTGAAGGATTTTCTTGCTGATCTTCTGATGTCTGATCCTTTTTCTTAACAGGGGCAGCAGTCTTTTCAGGAGAGGTTGGTGCGTCTTGTTGAGCAGCATTAGATTTGGATCGAAGGTTATATCTATTTTTATCTTCTGTTGTGAAAATGCCATCACCAAGAAGATCATCTTCTGTGTGTTCAATCATCAATGATTCTTCATAGTCATGTTGTGTTAGATAAGATTTCCCTGTCTCTTCTTCAACACAATGAATGTCACCTTTTCCCTCTTCTTGATCTTCACCATTGTCTTCGTCCATCACAACATTTTGAAGAGGGACCTTTATCCTCTGATCTTCATTAGAATTCTTTTCTCTTTGCAGGATCTGAGTTGGTTGATTATTCCTTCTGAAGTTATTTGGATTTTGATTCAGATTTCTGCCTGCAGGGTCATAAGTGCCTCTTCCCTTCACAGGCTGTTTATTTTCGATCTTGAGCTTAGATATCTCAGAGGTTAGAGACTCTATCATTTTGGCCATTTTATCAAGTTTTGGATCAACATTTGATGAAGAGGAGGCTTCATTCTTTGGTCTTCTCCTATCAGAATCTCCTTTCCGCTTCTGGGAGGCCACAATATTAGATTCCACCTCAAGGGCAGCATCTTGCATGAGAGATAATGTTGGTGACCTCCTTTCTCTCAACAGCAAACAAAAATCTGAATCAAAAGCATCAGAATATGTGATCTTGGCAGAAGCATCTGATGGTTTTATCTCAACTGGTATTTTTCCATACATCCAGTTAAACCTCTTAGTGAAGTCAGAGACTGACTCACTACTTTGTTTCCTCAAGTTTCCAAATTCTGTGATGTAGTAGACAAAATCTCTTCTGTCACCCCAATGTTTCAGAAATGTCTCATCCAACTGCTCGATTCCGACAATGGAACCAGCAGGGAGTTCTTTGAACCATTTCCTAGCATGGCCATCTAGGCTTTGGACAAAGATTCATGTCCAAACATATTCTTGTTCAATATTAAGGTTCTCTGCATAATTGTAAAAAGCCTCAATATGTTCTTCAGTAGACACATCGCCTTCGCTTGTGAATTTAGGCATATATTTCTGATAGTCTCCCATTGGCATGGATGCTACTGGGTTTGGAAATATGAGTGGTGCATACCTGGCAGCTAGGATTTGTTGCATCTTAGTCAAAGGAGGTGTTGCATCCATGACTATCAAAGGTGGGGAAAATGATAGTTTCTTCTTCAAGTCTTCAACACTGGAGGAATGCGAAAGAGGTGAATCTTCTAAGGGGAAAGAGGTCTGATAAGAAGCTCTATAAAAATTTGCAAGCTGCCCAGCTAAATTTTCTTCACCTTTAGCAGAGAGCTCTTGGAGGAGATGTTCAACAACAAAGAGGCTAGTATAAATGTTCAAGTGATATTCTTGTTGCTGAGAGTGGAAAGACTCAAGGGAAGAAGAACTATGGCTTCTTTCTAAAGTCTTAGATGTTTTTTCAATCAAATTATAGTCTAACAAATTTTTATCACTAGGATTTTTCTGTTGATCAAAAAGACTTTGTTCTTCTACAGTTTTTATAGTTGTTTTTTCGTCAATGTTCTCTGAAAAGTACTCAAATTTTTTTGTAGTAGATTATCCAGAACTGAGAAGAGGATTACCTTTTATATCTGATCTTGAAGTTTGACCTTGAATGGTCTTTCCCTTTCTGAGAATTGATTCTGTATTGGACACTGGTGTGATCGGTGATTCTTGAGGATTCGCCCTAGTACTGATCCTCTTGGGAGCCAGGATGAACTTGTGGAGTCGCCAGATAGATGATTACAACCGACTGAAAATGTCTAATCTTTGTCTATCATCAAAGATTAGATCTGTTTCATATCCCAGGAGAGAAGAGCTTGCATTTCGTTTCCTCGGCAACAATGCCAATTTGTTATCACTCCAAGAAACTCCTTAGGGTTGTAGGCTAAGGATGCTTGGTAACCTAGAAATAATGGTTTTTATGTGTCTGGGACAATGGGGTCTTAATGATTTATGTAAGAAACAACTCATCACACATCTAAAGATACAGTTCTTTCAAGAAACAATAATCAGATCAAATAATTGAAAGAGAGGATGGAGAACAGTATTCTTGATTGCCAATACAAGTGAATGTAGGGCTTAATACAAGATAGAGAGAAACCATTTAATTCCAAGTTTATGAGTTCAATAAAGAGATAACAGTCTTTATGAACTAAAATAAACTGAAAACAAAGTACAGAAAATGAAAGATGGACAATTCTGATATTGAAAACGAAAGGAAACTGAACTTTATTTCTGCAAAAAGAGTCTATACAGTGGCATAAAATATCTCCCAGTTTGAACCCTTATCTCATATCAAAAACAGGCATTTATAGCCTCTTACAATCGGTTTTACAGATCCTAAAAACATGGATCTGTACTTAATAAAATCAATTCAAATCTAACTAAACAACTTGAAGATAAAGACTTAACAACTAAACTTAGCACTCGAATTGTCTTCAATCTCAAAAATTCGCCATCTGCATCCTTCAGCTCCTGGAATCTTTGATGTGATGCAATGTGGCAAAACACCTGTCTTGACAGTTGGATTTCTCCAACGTTCATGGTCGATATTTGAGGAAGTTTGTTTTACATGTGGTTTCCAAAATTCCCTTAAATCTCTGATGTCAAATCCTTTGTAAGCAATTTTCATTCCCCTGATACTCTGGAACTCCTTCATAACCTGTGAGAAATGACCTGTTCTGTCCTTGGCTTCAAAAAATGTTTTTCCAGCTTTCAACAGCTAACTCGTTTAATATTTCGCTGGTTAGTTGGTGAAAGCGCCGCCTTTCACTAGCTAACGGGTCATAAAATATCGCTTTGCGCTGGTGAAAGCCCTGACTGTGCCCAAAACGAGTTTTCACCTTCAAAATTTTGATTCCATCAAAACTCAGTGTGTCTTTGATTTCTCACCTTGCATATTAACAACGACTTGAGCAAGTACCTTCAGATATGGATGGGATTTTTTCCTTTGTTTTTGTTTCAATCTTCTTATCTGCCTTTTAAGGCATTTGGCAAGCCACCATAGACTATTATACTCTTTGGTGAGTTTCTTCTTTCTTTTCTTCTCTTTAACACTTTCCCGAGCCAGTCTCTCAAACGCAGCATTGTTTTTTGCAAAGTTATCAGACAACTTCTTATACCTTTCTTTGATTACCCGTTCCAAAACCTCTTGCTGAGCGATTACCTCTTTCAGATGCTTGATTTTCTGAGATTTCTTTGACTTAGAACTTTTTGATGTTTCTCCTTCCTCTGTATGAGTGAAGGTCTCATAGTTTTGTGCAAATTCAGTTGACTGCTCAGGACTTTTGGTGACATGGCATTGATCTTGTTGCTATGATTCTGAGTCTATATAGGGCAAGTTTAATTTATTGGTTCTCTTCTCTGTAGGTTGTTCTGTAGTGGTTTCAAAGTTTAACCTTTTCTTTGACCTGTGGGACTTCACTCTAGAGATTCTATCTTCTAGAGGTCCTGGCAGGGTCCTCCTCTTCCTCGAACTGCTTTGAGGAGTCAACTGTTTCTTTGAACCTTTCCCCTGTTCATTTACAGGTTGAGTCCGTGTTTCAAAACTATCCCATAATAAAAAATGTTACCAGCTCCTTCCCTATTGTTTTAACTCATCTAGAATGATCAATTTAATGAGGCCGAAGTGGCACAGAGTATTCTTCATGCTCAGGGGTTGAGCCCTGATTTTCTTGCAGACCTTAGTTAAACTCTTATGTAAGAAAAAAGACAAATTGAGGAGAGTCTTGCCTGTGAAATGGTCCAGGAGCTTAAAATGATACATCATGAGTTTGTCATACCTGCCCTCTGAGGTAATGTAGAGTTGGATGCCCTTAAACAGCTCCTGCCACTTCTCTTCTAGATAGGAAACCGACATGCCCTTCTTCCATGTGTTGTGCTTGAACTCTTCCTTTAAATAAGCTCGAAAATTCAAGTTTTTGGTGGCAGTGGTTTTGAATCAACTCTGGCCTGATCTTGGTAGGCTGGTTGCTGCAGCAATGGCAGCTTCATCTACTATGATTTCCAAGGACCCAACACGAGCCTCATTCCCATCGAAAGTTTTGGCAAAAGCTTCTGCTATTGACTGGTGACAACCATTTTGCAACCTCTCAACGAATTCAATACACCCTGCGTTTGAAAAATGTTTCTGGACTTCCGGATGTGTCTATAAAAAAGATAGGCTGTCCAGCTCTTTTCTGAGTAGAGAACCACTGAGTCTCCTTGCCATTCTGTAGCTTGAAAACCCCAACAATTTTGTATATCAACCCCTGCAACTGCTGTTCGAGCCGAGGTTTTGCGCTGTTGAAAGCACTTGGGAGTCGGCTCTGTTTTCTAACATTTGAAACTTTAACAAACCTTCGTGAACAATGTGTGATATGGAAGCAATGATCTGATTTGATGTTGTTAGCCCGGTAGTACAACCTCTGTACCTAAGTTGCTGGATTTGAAATTACCATTTCCGGCGCCATGAGTGTGCAGCATGCGTCACTGAACAAGATCCGCATCGTAATCTTATTTTGACGTGAAAAACTGAGTCTCCATCATTACCCACTTTCATCAGCACATCATTTGGATTTGCATGACGTGGGATGATTATATCATTATTAGCTTTTAGAAACGTGGAAAAAACGCACGTGATTCTCGCTTTCTCCAGCCAACGGCCCGTGGAAAACGCCCCTTAGCTGTTGATACTTACCACTTTCACCAGTGCATGATCCTGTGAAAAACCCCCTTTAGCTGTTGAAAGTCTTCACTTTCATCAACGCACGATCCCATAAGAACTGCTCCATAGCTGTGGAAAGTCTTCATTTTCACCAGCGCTCGACCCGCGACAATGCTTCTTTGGATGTTTTGAAAACCAACACTTTCACCAGCGCATGGACCTATGAAAGATGCTCCTTAGCTGTTGAAAGTCGCCACTTTCACCAGCTAACACTCATCTTTTAAACACACGTTAGCTGTTGAAAGTAATTTATGAAAATTTTGAAAAGAGGACTTTTGTGGGTCATCTTATTTCTAAAACAAAATCAAAACCTAAGCCTTGCAGCTAGAAAAACTCAAAAATAATTTGAGAAAACTACCAATAACCATGCTATCCACCACAAAATGTGACCAAAGGGACGGGTTCATTTTGGGAACTAACACTTTCAACCTAGATTCAATTCCCTCAAGTGATATGATGAACTCATAACAAGTATATTGTTCTAATTATATTAGTCTATAACCAATTCTATAAACTTATATAAAGTAAATCTCATTTAAAACTAAACTCAATTTTACTAATTAATCCTTTCCTTTAATATTATACTCTATACCTATACTTATACCTATACTTATAATATGAACAATTCTATAATCTTTTTTAATTTTTTCATTTGATAAATTATTGAAGTCAATCTCAATTATAATTGTTTATTGAAAACAATTATAAACTATATCTATATCAATAATAATAATAATAAAATCTAATTTGATGCTAAACTCAACTTTAATGGTTGATAAACACCTGAACAATTCTATGGCCTTTTAGTTGGATAAATTATTAAAGTCAATTCCTCTCAAAATTATTAAATACAGCCATTATTAAATGAACCACATGTGGAATTAAAGTCCATTTCGACAAATTATTAAATACAGCCATTATTAAATGAACCACATGTGGAATTAAAGTCCATTTGACTGGATAGACGTTGCCGTCGTGTCAATTCTATGCGTTTATATAATAGACAAATTATTAAAGTAATCTTTATATGGAATTACGGAGAATTTAACATCAATTTCATCCGTTTATACGATGGACAAACTAGTAAAGTAACCGTTATTTACAGTCTTAAAAAAAAGGTAACCATTATTTAGAATTAAATAAAATTTGACTAGCTGATAGACGTTACTTTCATCTAATGCTGTAGTCTATACCTATACTTATAATATGACCAAATCTGTGAACTCATTTATATTTGAAGTCAAATTAACACTATATTCAATAATAATATTAACTAGCATAGCCGCAAAGTGGTTGGTGTTGCGGCTGGTGAATGTCGAAAGTTATCTGGACGGACATCACTCTCGTGAATTGAAACGCAAGGACAGCTGAAACACACATAGAGCTGAGGAAATCCAAAAGTTAATCTTAAATGTGGTAATTTCAAAGGTTAATCAGTTAAACGTGGCAATCATATGGTGGTACAGTAATTTCTTAATATGATTAGGTAAATGTTAAAAAGTAAACAGGTTAACTGATGTATTCAAAAATACAAGGAAGTTATGAAAAATAAATCACATTCATTGATTTGGGAGGGACTAAGAATACATTTTCAATTGTTAGCCATGAGATTAAAATTTTAAATTAAAAGGTGATTAATTGTGCCTATCTCTAATAAATATACGTCTTTGGACGTAATTAACTCTAATATTTTGGACAAATTATTAAATAAACCACATGTTATCGTATACGGAAAATAGTGTCGTCAATTCTATGCAGTTATAGGACGAACAAATTATTAAACTAAGCCTTTAACTGGTTGAGAGACGTTGCAGTAATGTAATTTTTTTTTTTTAAGTGGGAAGAGATGTTCCTATATTGGAAATGGGTTTAGAATGGAGGTGATTTTAATAATAAATATTGTATGGATGGTGAAGATTAATGAATTTTCAATATATTTTTTTTTGTCTCATCGTTAGAGATCAAATTAGTGTATGAAACTGTAAAGTTTAAAACAAAAAAACTGCATTGCTAAAAAAAATTAATGCACCGGTAACACTAAGCTTGCACCCCAGGAAGGGACCAAGTTGAGGAAACCTAGTTTCGACTGCACGAAACCACGCTCCTGGTTCTCCCGCAGGCCGCTGGCCTCGCGGCCTCCTACCCTTCCCACTCTCCAGCGCATTTCCTCTCCTACAGGCTCGACAAACTTCAATGGTGACCCCCTTGATCTCTTCATTGCAAGGAAACGCCCCTCCTGGTGCGGCTGCTGCGACGGCTGCTGGTCTTTCTCCCGCGGTCGCGGCTCTCCCTTTCGAGACGCTCTTTCATGCGAGTGCTCCCCCGTCCGCTGCAAAATCACTAGCCCCGACCCTCTCCTTTAAAGAGGTGGCTTCACGCCAGGGTATTATCTCCGATTCGAAAGCAACGGTCCCTGAGGTTATCTCTCTTCAAGGCCGCCCATCCAGGCCGCATGCAGCAGTTCCAGAAGCTCCGATAGTTTCTATTCAAATGTTGAAGGAAGCCCTAACTCATGCTTGCCATTATAGCAGGCACGCTCTAGTTTGCAGGTTTAGTGGATATTGCCCCAATCTGCCGGATCTGCTCTCCTGGATCTCTTCCGAATGGTACCTGCTCTTAGAAGGAGAAGCCATTACCTACCCATGTGCAAAGGGGTTTTTTGTGGTAGTTTTCGAATCTACAAGCGATAGAGACAAGGTGTTTAACTCCGAGCCGTGGTTTTGGGGCAGAGCAAACCTGTCCATGCAGCTATGGACCCCTGCCTTTGACCCTTCCACGGACTGTATCTCTTCAGCTCCAGTCTGGGTGAGACTTCCATACTTGCCCTTGCATTTCTGGGGGGATGAGTCGCTCAAATATATTGGCAATGGCCTCGACAAGTTCATCTGCAGAAGCCCGGATTCCAAGCCAGCCCGCTCCACCTTCGCACGAATCTGTGTTGAAATGGACTTCTCCAAAGGTTTCCCAGCGGAAATAATTCTTCAAGGCAAGGACTACTCAAGGACCCAAATCCTCGACTATGAGAATCTCAGTTTCAGGGGTAGGAACTACTTTGAAACGGGGCACTTAGCCCGTAGCTGTGGAAAATCAACCGGGAAAAAAAGGTCGTCCAGAAGCCAAAGACCCACCTGGTGGACAGAAGCACCAGCGGAATCGCGCTCCGAAAGCAAGGCCCAGGAAGCAGCAACAGAAGCAGAAGCTAAAGCAGAAACCAAACCCCCTGCTAAGGGGACAGCTCAGGCAAAAGCCATTCCCAAGTCGCCCACCCAGGAACCCCAGGCCTCACGCTGGGCAGACATAGCGGACAAGGAGACCCTCTAGGCCCGATGGAAAGTCAAGCTATGGTCCAAAGCACTGATTGACAAATGGTGTCAAGGAAAAAAAAAATCTTCCAAGCAAGAAATGATATAAGAATGCGAAGCCGTTCAGGCTCGCTGAAATAGTTTTGTTTCCACGATTATATACTGAGTTAAGATTTTTAGGCAGCAGTTTACAGTTTCAAGCAAATATTTTCCAATGTAACGAACCTAGTGGCATGTCCACTGTTTTTAATACAAAATCCCTCTAATCGTTTCTGTCAAAAAAAAATTAGTGTATGAAACTGTACGTTATTTTTTAAAATTTAAACGTGTGAACTTTTTTTTTACAAAGAAAAACATGCATTATATCTCTAATATAAATAATTATTTAAAATTTAAATGTGTGAACTTTTTTTTTCAAAGAAAAACATGCATTATATCTCTAATATAAATAATTATTTAAAATTTAAACGTGTGAACTTTTTTTTACAAAGAAAAACGTGCATTATATCTCTAATATAAATAATTATTTAAAATTTAAACGTGTGAACTTTTTTTTACAAAGAAAAACATGCATTATATCTCTAATATAAATAATTATTTATATTTTACCCTTTTTAATTTCAACTTGTAACTTTGAGTGGGTCGAATGGGTCTGATGCGTTTTTTGGTCTCTGCCAACCTAGTCATTGAACAGAACCCAAAGTTCATAGAGCTACAGAAAAAAAAAATGGACAAAGAGGTTTCGGTTACAGTGATGGTAATCAATTGTGAGATTTAACCTAATTCCGTGGGTGGCTCTCCTGCCCTTTGCATTATCCACATTTTTGGAAGACCTATCGCGCGATGGAGGAGGCTATGCAGATATAGAAATCGATTCAGAATCACTGTCTCTGACTGCACGTGGGAGACTTGTGCTTCTACACGACAATGGAAATACGTAAGCGCTTTTGTTATATTTTTTGTCGTTTTGGCGTAGACCGTTAGGTAGTTACCAAGACTGTTAGGAAGAAATTATAGTCTTGTTATCCATCGGTTCCAATCGAAGTGGTCCACACGACACTTACATCCAGCACCACCACAAGAAAAATGACGGTATCAAATGCAACGTCAGTAGTGTAGGGCGATCAGTATTAGTTGGATAGTTGTTTTCGGATTCTAATTAAGATATTATAATAATGAAGGAGCCTGTCAATAAATAAGCTCCACACGAAGAGCAACGGGCAAGCTTAGTGAGAGGAATCCACTAGAAGGGTGTGTTTGAATATCTGGAGAGTTTGTATAGTAAATTTTCAGTTATAGTCGTGGGAGTTTAGGAGAATGGGATCTTTAGACGGGTTAGAGTACAGCCAGCTTCACGTTCTGGTGGTGCCATTTCCAGGGCAGGGTCATATCAATCCAATGATGCAGTTTGCCAAGCGGCTCTCCTCGAAAAATCTTCAGGTCACCTTTGTGACAACGGAGGCCAATCGTAAGCGGATGTTACAGTCGCAAGACACAACATCGGGGGTATCGAAGAAGAGTGGGGAAGTTCGGTTTGAGACAATCTCAGACGGACTGACTTCGGATGACGAGCGGAATGACATCGTGATTCTGTCGGACATGTTATGCAAGATCGGAGGATCGATGTTGGTAAATCTGATAGAGAGGCTCAACGCTCAAGGAGACCACATTTCTTGCATCGTTCAAGATTCCTTTCTTCCTTGGGTTCCGGAGGTTGCAAAGAAGTTTAATATTCCTTCCGTTTTTTTCTGGACGCAATCTTGTGCAGTTTATTCAATATATCACCATTATGTCCAT
>ML782673.1:303883-327796 GCA_009831015.1 Picea engelmannii
ACGGCCCCCAACCCTTGCTTCGAGGCATCCGTGCAGACTGTGAAGTCCTTTTCCATATCCGACACTCGTAGAATTGGCGCACTAGTTAGTAACCTCTTAAGCTCAATGAATGCACTATCACACTCTTCTGTCCATTCATACCTAACCCCCTTGCGTTGCAAAGTGGTGATGGGTTTCGCTATTTTTGAGAATCCTTCTACAAATCTCCGGTAATAACCTGCTAGCCCCATGAAGCTTCTCACCTCGTGGGCATTTTTCGGCACTGGCCATTCCATAATGGCCTTTACCTTTTCTGGGTCCACAGAGATTCCTTCGCCGTAAATGATATGACCTAAATAGTGGATCTCTTTCTGGAAGAAGGAACACTTCGACAACTTCCCATACAATTTTTTCTCTCTAAGGTAGGACAACACTATTCGCAAGTGTTCCTCATGTTCTCTTTCATTCTTGGAATAGATGGGGATGTCATCTAAAAAGACTTGTACAAAACGGTCTACATACTTCCGTAATACACTGTTCATGAGGCTCATGAATACTGTTGGCGCATTGGTCAATCTGAAAGGTACTACAACAAAATCATAATGTCCAAACCGAGTTCGAAAGGCAATTTTTGGGATATCACCGTCCTTAATCCTTAACTGATGATACCTTGATCGCAAATCAATCTTTGAGAATACCGCTGCTCCGTCATTTGATCGAAGAGGTCATCTATTCGCGGCATTGGGTACCTATTTTTCACTGTAGCATGGTTCAAGTCCCTATAGTCTACACACAGTTGTAAGGATCCATCCTTCTTCTTTACAAAAAATACCGGTGTGCCCCAAGGTGAGACACTGGGCCTTATTAGCCCTAAGTCCAGTAACTCTTTCAACTGCATTTGCAATTCACAAAGTTCCGGCGCTGTCATCCGATACAAAGTCTTGGAGATCGGTTTTGCACCAGGGTTTAGCTCAATAGTAAAATCAAGCTCCCTCTCAGGAGGTAACCCTGGTAATTCGTTCGGAAAAACATCTTGAAATTCTGACAATACTGGGTACTGATCCAATGAGGGTCCCTTCCTTTCATTTACTGCTTCCACTATATAAAGTCGACACCCTTTCCTCAAGCATCGCTTAACCTTCATAGTTGATATAAAGCATAATGACACGTTTCTCTGTACACCCTGGATCTCTACTGGTCTTCCTTCATCGTCGACACAAAGCACCCTCTTTGCAAAACAATCTACCAAAGCTCAGTGAGATGCTAACCAATCCATTCCAATGATTAGGTCATATGCCCCAAGAGCAGTGACATATACCTTCAACCTGGTAGTACACACTCCTAGGTCTACTATACAATTATCAACACTAGGTCCTACCGCTTGTTTTTCCCCCGAAGCCATCTCGACTTGTTTAAAGTCATCGTGCTCGTAGGCTGCCAACTCACTCTTTTCTAATGCAGATGGTGAAATGAAACTATTTGTCGCACCAGAATCAAACAAAATCTTAACATTGATATGATTTAGCGTACCTGATGACTCCACCACCATGGATTGATGTTCGTCCTGGCGGTTATTAACCGCTGCGTAAATCTGGTGGCTGCTACTTGATCTCCCCATCAGTGCCTTGCCTTCTCTATGCACGAACCTTGATTGTAACTCTGGGCAGTCATGCTGGTAATGGGGTCCTCCGCACCCCCAACAGGTAACACGAGATTGAACCTGTGCATTGTTATGTGACTGCCTCTGAAATGAGTTCCTTCCCCTGGAACCCCTGCCCCTACTCGCTATTCCCTGAGATGGTCATGGACCTATTTGCGCTTTTGGAGATGAACGAGATGTTGCACTCACTGCCATTGAAATCCCTGCAGCTACTGTCCCTGGCGTGACTCTATTACCATATGGTGGTGGCCTTGAGCTCCCTACCCTAGGAAATGTCCTCGAGGCCTTTCCTACGAATCCAGGGCGATGTAGAAATGTCAGTCTTGTACCCCCGGTTAAGTTCATGTGTTCTTCCGCATAATGTGCATTTTCCACCACCTCTGCTACTGAAGACGACTTCCACATCCGCACCATAGCTCTTATCTTAGGGTTCAATCCATAGACGAAGCGCTCTGCCTGTCGTTGGTCATTATCCATATACAAAACATATTTGACTAGTTCCATAAATCTGATCTCATATTCTTCTACAGTTCTGTTTCCCTGTACTAATGCATGAAATGCCCCTACCTATTGTTCCTCATAGTATGTTGGTAGATATTTCCTTCAGAACCTTTCCTTGAAAAGTTCCCAAGATACTGTGTCTAGGGTAAGGTGCAGTTGTCTTTCCAGGTTGCCCCACAAGTTCAAGGCGTTGTCTCTTAACTGAAAAATTGCGATCTTTGCCTTTGAGTTGGATGCATAGTCCCTTAAGGCAAAACACCTTGTCATGCCTTCCAACCATGCTTCCATGCGTTCACTGGAGCGACCCCCAACAAAATCCGGAAGTTTGATCTTCTGCAATTCTCACGTGATGTCTTCGGGTGGAGGTCCTCCCCCCGAATCCCTTGACGCTTCTGGATTACCCGTTCCAAATGGTGGGGGTTCCACTTCAGTCCCTTTCGGTTGTTGCCCTTTTAAAGTCTCATTAATGGCTTCCAACGAGCATAGTATGAGGGCTAGTTTGGGCAATGGTGGTGGTGGAACTGGCGGTGTTAGCGATGCTTACGACGACGCTCCCCTGCCTCGACTCCTTCGAGTCTTGACCATCCTGTATGCTTTTTAACCTGCATCAACCAAGTTGTCAGGGTGAGTTCGAGGATGTTTCAAATTGGTGCTACTCAAACTAGAAACAAGGTTAGGCATAAGTTTTCTTTACTTGTGTGTAAACAGACATTACTCCTTTAGGGGATGGGCTAGGTTAGGGTTAGGATGCAAAAAAAAAAATATTGGTTCCCTTTCCCTGTAGCTACGCTAGCCTTGCGCCATACTCGCCACTTCCTATGCTTACTCTCCTAGTGCATATGCTGCCTCCTTCCCGCTTGTCCTAGTCTAAGCCCTTTTAACTTTCTCTTACAACTTGATTAAAGTGACTTTCGACCTTATGTTTATTAATTTACGTCGAAAGGCGTACACCTATTGACAATGGGCACAATTAATGATCTTTTAATCTTATTTAACCTTAAACCCTTATCTGATGGCTAGACATTGAAGATTCTGGCATATTCTTAGTCGTCCTCCAAAATCAATGGGTCAGATTTATTGTTCATAACTTTCTTGCATTTATCAAGGCATCCGTTAACATGTTTACTTTTTTAACATTTACCTAATCACATTAAAAAATTGTTGTAAGGATATATAATTACCACATTTAAATGATTAAATAGGATTAAACCGTGGCATCTAAATAATTGTCCACAACTGCCAGCCACGTTTTGGCGTTCACCAGCGCTATGTACCTTTCAGCGTTAACCAGCCGCCAGCCACTTTGCGGCTGTGCTAGTTTTTTTAAAAACTAATAATCTAGACTAAACTTAATCCTAAGCTTCAATCGCCTTAATCAACACTTCAATTTATTCCCGGAAATTAATATTATTATTAGTGTTAATTAATTAGTCACTAATTTACTTAATCCTTCCTATTAATTTAATTATTATTATTATTATTATTTTCTCCAAGGCACATACATGGTGTATTGGTGTTTGGTTTTTCCTTAAGGCTTAGGTAGTGGGTGGTGGTCAGGGGTTCAAAACCCATAGACCCCATATCACCCCTCCTTTTGTAATTTTTTTTTCATACAATCAGTTTAAATTAATTTACTTAATTTTAAATCCCTAATTGGAAATAAAACCTTCTTTATTTAATTTACTTACTAATCACCTAGCTAATCCTTAATTCAATTAACCACTTCAATTAATTAATCTTCCTAATTATTCTCATTTAATTGATTGATTACTTATCACTAGTAAATGTATTTAGATTTAAATACTATTGTTATTATATAATTAATATTTAACCTAAATTAAACATTGATATTTTAATATTTAATATTTAATCTAAATTAAACATTAAAATTTTTAATATTTAATATTTAATATAAATTAAATATTAATATTTGATATTTAATATTTAATATAAATTAAATATTAATATTTGATATTTAATATTTCACCTAAATTAAACATAAAATAAGGAAACAAATTTAAAATAAAAAATGAATTAAAAAAAATCTAGGGTCGGGCGATGGGTCCTCGCATGAGGCCCACGTGCCCCCTCCTTCCTGGTTGCTCTTCATACCTAACCCTAAAACCCTACACCTGCTAGCTCTCTTTCTCAACCCTAATGCTACACGCCCAACCCTTCCTTAATCCTATCATTCGACCGCCTCTCCACTTCCGCCTCCTTCCTCTGTGGCCTCTTGCCTCTTTCCTTTTCTCTTAGCGGTGGTGTTGGTCTGGTTGTTAGCAATCACGCCGATCAACTCTTGAGCTCGATCTCGGTCGTGGTCATGGGTGAACTTTCCCTTCCCTTGCCTTTACATTCTTCCAAATTCCATGAACAATCTCCCGTCCCATTGTATGCTCTTCTTCTATACATAGGAGCCTGAGGCCACAAGGTCAAAACCCAAAAATATACGCATTCCAATGCTTCTAGGAGCCGCCCAGTGAGCCTTATCGAAACAATTATCTTAACCAGGAGACAAAATGGGTCGGAGGTCCAGGAGCAGGAGGAACCAGATGCTGGCGAGGTTGAACCGTGTGAAGATGTTGGCTCCTCTCATGAAAGAGACCACTGCCCAGCCATACGACGATAAGGATTCTGCTAAGAAATACAGCCCATGGGGTGGTCTCAGGGATTGGATCAGAAATCGAAGTGTTGCGAATACTGGCTAGCTTATGTACAACAATGGCAGAAGAAATGCTGGGAACTACCCTAATCTTAAGCTCCTGCTGGGAGTACTGGGATGCCCTCTGGGTCCTATTGGTGTTGCCAATGATCCACTGCCCCACCTCTCCATCAAAGATGTCCCTATTGAAACATCCTTAGCAAAGTACATTGTGCAATAGTACATGACTGCCACTGGCTGCCTCAAGTTTCAGAATTCGATAAAGAGCTCATACATGGTGGGTAGAGTCAAAATGGTGTCAACAAAAGATGAAATGGCTACGAAAGCTTGTCAAAATTATTCACTAAAGGCTAGCGAAACTGGATGCTTTGTGTTGTGGCAAATGATTCTTGATATGTGGTTAGTGAAGTTAGTTTTGGGTGGTAGCAAAGTGCATGCTGGAAGCAATGGGAAGATTGTCTGGTGGCACACCTTGGCTTGGTTCACATGTTGCCAAAGGTCGTCCTTGGTCTCTACACCGGGCTCTTTAGGTACGTATATTCTGATGGCCCAAGGATGAGGATCTTTTGGTTGCACAATGTGTTTAAAATCAGCTCATGATTCAAGTGAAATTCGTATTTTTTTTTTTTTTTTTAGTACGAAAGCATGCAGACTAGGCCTAGGATGGAGAGGAAATTGCGACTCTAGTGAAGTTAAATGATTTAATATGATTTCCTTCTTAATTGGCTTCAGTAGCTGGTCAGAATTCGATAAAATTCTTTGGTTTTGTATGCTTTCATGCTAAATAGGTTTAACATAAAGGTTGATTTTAGTAAAGGATGATTTTCTTGGTATGGTTGTTTAAATGATACTATTTTGGCCAGGGTTTGTGAGTCTCTATGATCAGGCCAAGTTTCAATGAGGTTGTTGTGAGAGTTCAAGCAGTCTCGGTACTAGGTTTTAGGATTAAGTGACAGAAATAGTACAAATGGATGTCAACTAAATTCTCAATTAGGGTGAGAGAACCAGGTCTGATGTAGTTCAATAATTGTAATAAGTTCAAAATATCTTTACACACTTCAATCTTCCATTCATACAATTAGGTATATGCTCAATTTCTAGCCCCTATAATGGCACTTTGTAGAGGCTTGAAATTTTTCAATATTTCTTATCTTCAATTGATCTAGTCAAGGAGTTGATTTTGAATCCTTTTGTGATGATTAGGACCATGTTTGTGAAAATAAATCTGGAAATGGCTAAATCAAGCACACATAATCTACTTAAGATGATCTATTTCACAAGTTATTAGTCATGCAATTAATTCACACACACACATGCATACAGACATGCATGCATGCATACACTACACACACATATACGTGTATTGGAAAAAGTGCTTTCTTTAACTATAATACTTGCAAATTATGTACTTATAGGGAATTTTTACAAAATAAATGGCCATTGTAACAACCCTAGTTGTATTCATATTTCACTTGTTTTACTTTGATAAAAATTTTTTTACATTTTCAATTCGTATTGTTTATATATATTTAGATTTGTTTATATATAATCAAAATAATAGTGCTTTTGGTTTGCAGGTTAGGTGGAGCTGGAGTTGGAGATGGGAATTTGGCCCTTAAGAATCCAGATTATGAACGAGGCGCTCTGATACCATGTGTAAAAGCCAAATAAATTTAGCATCCAGTAATTCTACAAACAAAGCAGTAACTTCTTCTAGATTTATGAAAATTCAATAATTCCTTTCTATTTTAGCACATACGCATGTAAATTTAACAATGAATATTGAAATTTTATAATAGAATTAAAAACAAATACATAATTTTAAATACCTGGGTCTGATGCTAACCCTCCATTTGTTCGCTTGTCCTATTGACCTTTGCTGAACTATGTAAACACTACCCAAACCTTGTTCCACCCTGCCAACTGGGACAACTTCCTAGCTCCAGGATATCATATGGATATCTTGGCCCCTGTGCCCAAAACCTCCAGCAAACCGGTGCCCCTGTACTAAATCTTCCGACTCCAGAACTCAACTCTCCTCCCTGCAAATCCAAGAGAGCCCCAAAATCAATCCCCCCCAATTTCCCGTAGAATGATCCCCTCCTTCCTAACCTCCTCCGCTCATCTTGCCCCTTCACCGACTTTTCCTCATTTACTTCCTTACCTACACATAGTTAATGCCCCTTATCCTTTCATTTATTATTTTATCCTTTATTATTTATTATCTTATCTTATATTTAATGTCCTATCCCTTCCCGAATATGTAAGCTTTAATTTAACAATATAATTTATTAACCTCCTTTAATTCTTTACTTAATTAATTAATGAGTCAATTAATAATTGATTTAATCCTTGACAATCATGAACAACTAATTAATAAAAATTAATTAGTTAATATTATTTAAGAAATAATTATTGTTTAGCTAACTTTTAGGACAGTTAGATTATTAAATTAATTATAATTAATAATCCTATACATCTATTTAAGCAGGGTCGTTACAGGCATTGGGCTCTAGTCTGCAAGGGAGAATCAATTTCAACATCAACGCAAGTCTAGCCTATTGCAAGGAGAGCCGACACAGGTCTCTCCTATTGCAAGGAGCATCGACACTAGTATTGCCTCTTGAAGGTAGCGTTGTTTTCATAGCTACACTTCCACTTCTCTGGATTCAGAAAACAACGCTGGTATCTCTTCTTAGGGGGTGCATTGATTGCACAACTCTTATCTGGTGGGATCAAGATCAAAATGGAAAAAACTCAGAGTGCAAAGTTTGAAATTGAGAAGTTCAATGGCAAGAAATATTTTGAGATCCAGAAGGTCAAGATGCAGGATTTTCTCGTGCAACAAGGTGTGGTGAAGGCGATTTTGGGAAAATCAAAGAAACCCATGACTATTCAGATGAAAAGTGGGAATAGATCGATGTGAGAGGACTGAGTGGCATATGTCTGTGTTTGGTTGTTGATGTTTTGTTCAACATTATTACGGAGAAGACAATAATCGGTTTGTGGACGAAGCTTGAAAGATTGTATATGACGAAATCCTTGATGAACAAGATCTTCCTAAAAAGGAAATTGTACAGTTTACGCATGAAGGAAGGTACAAAAATAGTTGGTCATTTAAATACTTTTAATACTCTTTTAGTCCAGTTGACTAGCATGGAAGTGAAATTTGAATCTGAAGATAAGGCGATTATATTATTGTGTTCTTTGCCTGAGTCATGGGATCACTTTGTTACCTCTATCAGTTTCGGTTCAAGAGAAAGTATTGAGTTTGATGTTATTGTTGGAGCTTTACTGTTTGAGGAAACAAGGAAGAAATCCAATTTAGAAACCTCTACATCTGAGGTGATGGTGGTCAGAGGAAGACCTAAGGAAAGAGGACATGTTCATAGGTATTTCTCTCAGTCAAAGTCGAAGGGAAGGAAGAACAAGATTAACTATTGGTTTTGTGGAAAATCTGGACACCTAAAGAAGGACTGTTGGAAGCGAAAACAAGCCTCCAAAGAAGACCCTCCAAAAGAGACGAAGGAAGCAAATGCAACTGAAATAGGTTTCGCAATAGGTTCAGGTATGACTAATGAAGTTTTATCAATCAGTGTTGTTTCACGGTATGATCAACAATGGTTATTAGATTCTGGTGCTTCAAATCACACGTGTCTTCATAGATACTAGTTTATTACTTACCAGTCTATAGATGATGGAATTGTTTACATGGGAAATGATATATCATGTAAAGTTGTGGGAATTGGTAGCATTCGAATTAAGATGTTTGATGGATCTATTAAGATACTAACTGATGTGAGACATGTACTTGAGCTTAGGAAGAACCTAATCTTTTTGGGAGTCTTAGATACTGGAGGATATGAAAGTATTGTTCAAGGTGAAGTTATGAAGGTCTATAAAGGAATTCTATTGGTTATGAAAGAGAAGAAGGTTGGAAACTTGTTTTTGTTAGAAGGAAGAATCGAGTTAGATCATGCGACAGTTGTATCCAAGAATGACAGTGATTTTGTTCGACTGTGGCATCAATGGTTGGGCCATATGAGTGAAAGAGAATTGAAGGTATTATCTGATCGTAAGTTGCTTCCTAGTCTAAAGTCCTTAAAGTTAGATTTCTGTAAGCACTGTATTTATGGAAAACAAAATAGGAAGAGATTTAAAACCGAAAGACACACTAGTGAGGGAATCCTTGATTATATCCATTCTAATGTTTGGGGGCCATCCCCTACTATTTCGTATGGAGGATCATCATACTTTGTTACTTTTATAGATGATTTCTCTAGGAAGGTGTGGATGTATATGTTGAAAAGAAAGGCTGATGTAATAGATATTTTTAATAGAGGAGTGGGATTCCTCCCAATTGTTGACAAAATTATCCTTTAATGATGAAGTGAGGTCAGTGAGGTCTTTTCTAAAGCTCGTTAAGAAATTAATTCTTAATGGTGATGTTAAGTGATATTTAATAGATGTTTTTAGCAAATTTAGACTTGGACTCATCACTTTCAATCTTAACCTTAAGTTTTGTTGAGAACAATTTTAAGTGAGATGTTATAAATTATTTTTTTAAATTAAAAATAGAATGAATATATATAAAGAAAGAAAGAAATAAGTTCTAAATTGTTTTTTTTTTTCCTTAAATATGTATAAAAAGAAAGAAAGAAGTTTTAAATTGTTTTTAGTATGTAGTTTATTTGGGAATATTTAAAAAAAATATTAATAAACAAATTATTTCAATGCATACACTTTAAATAAAATATTTTATTCTCCATTTTAAGTAAAAAATTTTAATATTTTTTATACATATATAAAAGTAAAATAAAATCTTATTTGAGCATATGAGGGAGATGCGTAATTCCTTAGATGTTTAAGGTATTAAAAAAATATTAATAACGAGTAAATTATTGCAATATCAATTGTATATTTCTTCCATGTTCAACACAGAGTTAGACACCCAACATTTAAAAAAAAATATTAATTGGGCCAAAAGGTATTTTTTACAGAGAAGTATGAAGAAGATGTGTAATTCTTTTGATTCTCAAAATTGAGTTGACAAGCTACATTTAAAAATAATATTAATTACAAAAAAATATTTCAATAAAATATTTCTATATCCACCTTAAATAAAATAGTTCTATATCAACTTTATATCACTTTATCTAGAGAGAGTGAAATAGAGTGAGAGCACTTGAAAGTAAAAAATTTAATATTCCATTCATAGGTGGTTCTTAAGTCAATGTCCAAGTTAAGCAAATATTTAATAAATAAAATAAAATGAAATATTTAGATGTCCAATTTAAGTAAAAAAAAATTACTAAAACACACACATATATTGAACTTTTATTATTGCACCAAAAGAAACTTTGTAAATTTGAAAAAAAAATATTAATAACATTTTTTTTATTCTATAGGTTCTTTTTACTTCCCCATATGAATGATGGAGATGTGTAATTCCTTCAATATTTAAGGTATTTCAAAAAATACTAGTAACAAATAAAATAATTCGATCTCAATTAATAATAACATTTTTTTTAATAACATATTACATTTTTTTTTAATAACATTAATAAAATATTAATAACATTTTTTTTATTCTATAGGTTCTTTTTACTTCCCCATATGAATGATGGAGATGTGTAATTCCTTCAATATTTAAGGTATTTCAAAAAATACTAGTAACAAATAAAATAATTCGATCTCAATTATATATATATATATATATATATATATAGTCACCCTTTGGCTTCACATAACATAGTGCTTTAACAATACACTCCATCACCCATTTCCCTACACCTCAAGACATTATTAATTTATATTATTATTATATTTATTTATTATTATTATTATATAATGTTTTATTATTATTTTAATGCCTTATGTTACATGAACATCTCCCCCATACTAGGTTGTAAGCCTCTCTCAATGGAAAAATTTAATACTAGCCCACTATAAGGGACATCCTTTTGTCCTGAAAATGGAGTTGATAAGTGGCATTAAAAAAACTATGAATAACAAAAAATATTTCATTGTGGGCCATAAATAAAATATTTCAATATCCACCTTAATTAAAATAATTCTATATCAAATTTATATAGAGAGACCTTAAAGGAGACTAAGCGTAATACAAAGAAAAAAATTTAGTATTCCATTGATAGGTGCTTTCTACTTCCCATTCTCACTATGAGGGAAGTTTTAGAATTAATGCTTACATTAGAGATTGGTTTGGGTTTGATAGATCTGGTTGGTTGTGGAAGATCTTCTCCAACTATCAAATCCTATTTATGTGTGTTTAGTTGAGAGATTCCCTCACGACTTTGTTATGTTTTTAGGGGAAAACTTCATGTATAAATATCTACTTTATTGAATAATAAAACATAGAGTTTTGTGTGTGCAATATGGTTTGTTAATTTGTTATCAGAGTTGGTTTCGTTGGGATAAATCCCTCACCGGAGGGCCCATAAACATATGAGGTTAATTTGTTGTAGATTATATTAGTTATTTTGTGTTTGTGTTTCAGTTTGTTGCCCTCAAAGTGTGAAGGAGATTATTTTTCTACCGATTTCTTTTGTTTCCTCTGTGAGATATTGCTAATGTTGTACAATAAAATTGTTGCAAATTCTGTAGATGCCATTTGTTGGAGAGGGGGATGTGATCTACATGAAGGAGTTCTCAATTCTTCATTCTTTAGATCTTCCCGTAAAGGATAGTTAGTTGTCACCATTGATTTGCATGAGGCATCATTTCATTGAAATATCAGTTGCCTGGTTCATATAGAGGAGAACGACAGATCAGTTGGGAGCACAAAAGACACATATGTAAAAATAGTAGATTTATGTCTTGAAGAATCTAATGTACATTCTATTCATCCACCTGATCAAATAGTAAATTGTTTATCACTATCATTCTCAAATTCCGATGAAAATCATTTGACGAGTTGCCACTCTCTTGCTGTAGAGACTATATATATGGTGTATGTGTGTGTGGAGGGTATTATTGAAAATATTGTGAAATATTTGGGAGCTTTTGTGTTTATGAGTTTGTAAATAAATATATGATGAAATAGCACTCATAGAACATAGTAACATAAGTTAAGATGGTGTTTTTTGATGTATGTGGTGCCACAAGAACATATCACTGGTTTGGTTATGTCTATAGTCTGTTACAACTAATGGTTCTTGGAGGATGCATTGACCCAAGAACAATGACTACTAGTTATAGTTGTGATCCTTGTGTGTCGGTAAGCCTATGTGAAATAGGTAACTTTGTAAGATTTATTTCTGGATACATTCCGTATCTATACTAATTTCCTAGAAAAGTGGTGAATACAACAATATACCATTTACTTCGATAGATGGAAGTAATATATAATATATTTATTTCATATATAACTGGAAAATACATCGCCACGCCATGTATTTCAACAAATGGAAGTATGTCAATAAGATGGCTAGCATTCTGGTCATTACAAATACATCATCTATGGTCATAAGCAATTGTATCTTCAATGGATGAAGTGGTAGCTTGAATGAATGGGAGAGAAAGAGCATAGTCTATGAGAGTTTAGAAGTGGATAGTTGTGCTAATGAATACAAGACTAGACAAATATCAAAGTTCATAAAATATTTTTTGTAAAATGTTCTTATTTGATTTCATTATTGTTCTTAATGATGTAACCATTAAGGGAGGGTGTTAGAATTAATACTTACATTAGTGATTGGTTTTGTTTTGTTAGATATGGTTGGTTGTGGAAGCTCTTCTCCAACTATAAGATCGTATTTATGCGTGTGGTTGAGATATTCCCTCATGAGTTTTTTATGTTATTGAGGGAAAACTTCATGTATAAATATTTGCTCAATTGAATAATAAAACATAGTTTTTTTTGTGTACAATATGGTTTTCTAATTGGAGATGTGTAATTCATTCAATGTTTTAATATGGAGTTGACATGTAACATTGGAAAACAAATTCAACCTTGACCATAAATTAAATATTTCATTGTCCACATTAAGTAAAATATTTTAATATCTTATATATAAAACAATTGAAAGTAAATAAATTCTTTTTGCACCCAAAGATGCTTTCCCATATGTAATTTATTTTGTGCTTGACATGGATTTCACAAGTGGAATTTAAAAAAAATATTAATAACAAAACAATATTACAATGTTTACCATTAATAAAATATTTCAATGTCCAACTTAAGTAAAAAAAAATTATATCAACTTTATATAGAGAGAGATATGTATCATTGGTCATAATTAGGTGCTTTCTATATCCCAGTATGAGGAAGATGTTTAATTCCTTCAATGTTTAATATGGGTTGAAAGTATTTAATTTGCCACTTTAAGTAAAATATTTCAATATCAACTTTATATATAAGGAGGTGGTTAACCCTAACCTTGAAGATGAAAAATATCTCTCTATTTTAACTAGGTTAATAAAGAGAATCAATATTGTTAAAATAATATTTAATTCTCATGAGCTTAAAACTGGGCATTGGGAAATCCCCAAAACAACATGGCAAGAAATAATTTATCACCGAAATTAGACCCCAATTTCAAAATATTTGTGACAATACCAACCTTTATAACCTTCTAAGTCATAAAAAATTTAGTGATCTTAGAAGACTTCTCTTAATGATTTTCAAGAATCGAAATAACATTTTAAAGAAATCCAAGTAATTTCATACTTCACTTAAGGTCCCATAGACCAATTTTGGTCTCAATGGGCATTAACCATCATCATCATCATCATCACACACACACACACACACACACACACACACACACACACACACACACATATGGTAGGAAAGAATATGTCACCTTTGTGACCCCAAGAGGGTTGAAGATGAAAATCACTTTCTCCTTGATTGTCCTACTTATACCCAAATTAGATCTCAATTTCAAAATATTTGTCACAATATCGACTTTCCTTACCTTCTAAGTAATCAACACTTTACAAATATTGGAACATTTCTCTTAATGATTTTCAAGCATCGAAATAACATTTTAAATAAATCTAAGTAATCTCTTACTTTTCTTAAGGTTCGATAGGAAAATTTTGGTTTCCGTAGACGTTAACCATCACACACACACACAAAGTAATTGAATGTAACATCCCCCAATCCAAGCGAGGGACATTACGTTGCGAAATAAACATAAAAACGAAATTTCTGCTAACTAAATTAATTCTTTTAATATTAGTCTATTTCCTGTAGTTTACAACTACGAAATTAAAAATGATTTAGCTACTTCCCATAACCATAAAATAGATACATCTAAAGCATACAAAATTAACATGAATGCAACTTAATAAACTCATTATAGAAACATATAAATCATTCTCAAATACACAGATTTCATGCACAACAATAACACATGTAAATAACATGGAAACAAGATAAACCACTTATCTTTAAACAAGAGTTGTGCAACCAACTACTTGGGATGGACGTTCCACCCAACCATAGACTAATTGATCCAAATCTCAACAACCACTCAACCCCAAGTTGAGGCTATTAATCCAAAAAAGGGGGTGGTATCTCATAGTCCACTCACAATTCATAAAACTCTCAAACCAACTAATATTCTCCTACAACTATCCCAATTTTCCACCATCTCTCTTCCTCTTGACCTATCCAACTGAAGGAATGTACCATTCATTTATCATGGATAATCCAAGGGATGTACCATCCATTTATCACGATTAACCCAATGAATTTTTCATTCTTTTATTACGGTCTCTCTAGCACAGGCAGCTAGGAATATCTCAGCTGGGGACCATGCATACTTTTAAGGATTAAAAATTATATTAAAATGTGGAAACATGGTTGTTGAGGAAAAGATATGAAATGATCTTACTCAAGCATTTTCAGATTCTGCTTGGCTAAAGAAAAATAGACGGGAATATTACCCTATGTTTATAGCCATCAAAATTAATATCCTAACACACAAGTATTCATTACAAGTGCTTAGGCTGTTTTTTTATAAATAAAAGCTTGTTGAAAAATTCATTATTTATGTGTTTTTTTGAACATAACAGATGCTGAAATAAATATCGAGACAGAAGTAAAGACACCAAGTCGATAATCAAGATATATGAGACATAAATCAATCCTTTATTTCATTCCAATTCATCAAAGAGTCATTCCTTTTACAAAATTTCGTGAAGAAGTTTTGTACCAAAGTCAAACTTAGACATCCGCGATGAAACATACAAAAGGACCTCTGACAGAAAATAAAAAAACTGAACTATGAAAGTTGGATCATCTTGCCATAGATTGTTTCCCACTCGACTTTGCACAATATCCTTTATCATTCATGAAAACTAATTCACAAAAATACAAGTCTACACAGAATATCAAAGATATACCAACACCTCTAAAAAACAAGTGTCTGAATGATGTAATTCATCCCTGAATCTTGTTGTCTACAATAAGACCCTACTATCATAAAAAAGAATTGCTTGAATAAATTAAGGAATGAATGAAAACAAAACTATTTCAACACAAACTCAAAGAGAAAACCTTAGTATGATTCTCCTTCTATCCTCCTCTCTGTTACTCCCTTTCCTTTTAACCTTAAGACAATTAGAATATGTTGAAGTAGTTGAACTACTTCATTAGTTAAGTTAACTAAAAACTGAACCAAATTTTTAGTTAGGTGGTAAAATAATAAATCGTAATAAGGGTTTTTTAAATAAATAATAAATAGTAGGTGGGACCCCTTGTCACTCCACTTTAGATTTTAAAAATCATAACACAACTATTTAATTAAACAACAACATCCCTCCTTGTGACTTCCATCATCACATTCATATTTGACAATTTATCTCATTGATATTTGAAATTATTTTCAAAATATATTATTCATATATCCAAAAATAGCATGTTGTCCAATTTTTTTGAAATCAACTGTTCTCAACAAGAAATAAATAAATAAAACTTAAAATACATATTTCCCACTCTGATATGCAATCCTTCCCTTGTTGTTGCTGTCACCTTTTCACTTCTTTGAATCTTCCTTTGACTATGCTGAGCCTTTAGGCCTAATCTTGATGATCACATGAGAGCAATCATCCTTCAAATGCATCCGGGAGGACACGTATTTATCAGATCCATTGGAGGGTGAGGAAGGGGTAGTAGTGGATTTTCCATTTTCAGGGGCATGGTGGGCCTCGGTTTTCAACCTTTTGTTAGCATGTGAATACTGAACTGATGAGTGGGTAGTGACAACTTGGACAATTTTATTGATAGGTGGGGGAGCAGGTAGAGACAGATTGGGCCAAACACGATCTTGGGAGACTGTTGGGTGGAAAATCTCAGGTTGTAATGAGACATGGGGGGGCACGGGAAGACCAGGGGCTTGTGGAGATTAGAAGGGAGGCCTTTCAGGCCTATTTTAGACCACTACTTTCCGAATCCAATTGAAAAACCCACCCTGAAATAACTGGCCTAACTCTTGTGAGACAACATCAAAGTGAATGGAGAATCTTGGCCTTCTGGGGCCCCTTTTCCAATTACCTCTTCCTCGGTTACCTCTTCCATGGATACCTTGGTTGAAAAATCTCATTCCTGTATGCATGATTGATTAGCAAATAGTTTCTTTAACAACCATACATGACAACTCTTTTAAAATATGAAATAGATTTTTTCTCAACAACATGTTAGACACATGCAATCCAATCCATACAAATTGTTTGACCGTTGTCAATGAGCAGGGGGTGAACAAAGATTCTGGGATACTCGGGGGGTTTGTATTGAGAGAAAAATGTTAAAATGAGGGGGAAAAGAATCATGATTACTTCTCACAGACAACAACAATCAACTGTAATGTAAACCAACGAACATGTCACTGTAATCCATCCAAGAAACTGTGATTTCAAATTGTTACAATACAACATTCTTCTTAACTGTAATTAAATTTTAGGAACATAGAGTGAAAAATGAATATGGGAAGGAGAGGGGATTGCGATTAGCAACAAGTGAAATAATGGTAGGGAGGAGAATGGATATTGTTCATAAAATTAATTAAGTAATCCATAAACCATTATGTATTCAATGCAATGAACCAACACTAACCAATTACTATGATCAATTAACAATTATTGTCTGTATAATTTAATTATTTATGTGTGTTAAACTTGCTCATTGTTCACTTTTAAATCCTTAACACTTTTAATTACATAGTGCCATCATACTCAAGATAATATGTTTTCCAATCAACCTATATAAAGAATCTTGTTTCCTTTAATTTCTTTCATTTAATTTTAAAACAAAATTCCAGTGAACAAACAGTCCTTTGTATTGACTTTGTTCAACATCCAAACCATAAACTATTGTCTACAATAAATTCTTCAAATCAAACATAGACACAAGCTCTTAAAAATCGTGCCTGATTCCATTCCTTTAATCAATTTAACATTGTAATGAAACCATACTATTATAAAACCTATGCCCATCTCTGATAAGATGCACGATATCCATAAACATATACAGTAGAGAGAAAAGTCACCAATATCATGATTTTAAATTGCAATAATCTTGATTGAAAGTTAAAACATACAGTAATAGCAACCATCATTTCAAACTATATCATGTTGTAGGAAACCCACAACCCAACTCATAAATCAAAGAGGCATGCGCTCAATCAACCATAAAACAATGTTGAGTTAACAATCCGACTGTTACAATGCAAGAGGCAATGACTGTATGCCCATTTCATTTCTCAATTCACTCAATTAATAGTGTTGAGCTATAGACTCATCTATTACAATAAAGAATGCAGTGACTAGATGCTGAAAATCAAACCACTGTCAACACTATTAACATAGATGAGCTAACAATCAACCACTGTCGACGATACTCCACCAACTCATAAAAATCAACAATAAACCCGACAGAATATCACTGGCCCCATTTATTAAAACCGAGAATTGAATAATCAAGGGTTCGCTTTGTGGACCAACATAGGGAGACTGGAGTCAACCCCCAACAACGAGTGAGAAACCTTCGAGGCATATGGTGGACACATAGGCCATATCACACATAGTTTTGCAAGACAAGGAGAGAGTTCAACAGGAAGGAGAGAATATGAACAAAGGAGCAGAGGTCCCTCACGGGCCAATAAATAACACCCATAGTACGTAGAGCATAACCCTCATGGTTTTCCCCAATCAACCCGAGTAATGCTGATATAAAACAAAGCCATGAAATAGAAATCAACCTCAAAGCAAGCCCCTTGGAATCATATCCATCATAACCAAATATGCAGACACCAATAGTATAAATGAGCCCATAATCAAGTGAAACAATATACAGTGACACAAGGTGGTTTGAAATCAAACCCAACAATCCCATAACAACAATACGACCAGGCAAGGTGACAAGAACTGTGTGGAGACAACCGGTCAAGTCTGGACCGAATGAAACCCCCAACAAAAACCCATAAAGACAACAGAGAGCCTTCATGGCTTCCACACTCAGAATAATCAATGAAATTGTGAATTCAACCATCGTTTTCCATTTGCAACAAAAACCACACAACAACCATTCCATAGAAATATCACAAGTTTACATAGTTTCCAGTCTCAAGGAAAAAACAGACCCATACATCACCAAGAGAATATATATTTCATAACCAGAGCAGATTCATGGATGGCGAAAGAGACATACCTATAACCAAAAATCCTTAAAAATGCGACCTTGGACAAGCAGTTCTTCCCTTGCCTAAAAGTCAGAGCTTAACCACAATGAAACACAATTGAACAATAACCAAGCTAGGGTGGCAGCCAGTGGGAGAGGTATGGAGTGACGTGCAGTAAATGCACATCGCCTCCATCCTCCACTCATTCAATTCATTAGTACACGCCAGGCAGTCCTCCATTTATCCATCAATTAATCTATGGATCGAAAATAACATCCATCACTTTCAAAATGCGCCACCCCATATCACATTTATCATTACCAACTATACCATAACGCATATCACATGTGTTTTCATATAAATTAATAAATCGTATAGCCATTAATTTTGTTAGCTAGGACTAACAATTATCCTCTAATTTCAATGCATATAGTGTAGCATAGTAGCATAGTTTAGCTTCTTCCTTAGATTTTCCATAGGTCCCTTTTCACTTGCTCTTATTTCATGTTACTAACATGTGTCTTGTGCAGGTGCAACATATAATAGATCATGGTGCTAAATAGCAATGTGATAACAATGGATATAAGCCATTCACACAATATGGAATTTAGATCTTAGATCAATTAGAAACAACACATAATACACATTATCCATTTGCTATTATGTTGCAAATAAAACCAAGATTTCATCAACCATGTAGAACCCTGTAAGCCATGTCGAACAACAACATAAATATGAAATAAGAACCTGATCCTCCAATATACAAGGGGGTCCCACCTACTAGTATTATATATATCATAGATTATAATTAATAGGCTTTAGAAACACTTTGCGGGCAAAATCCTCGTTGCAATTTTAATCATCAACAAATTGGCCACTCCACAGGGAAATTTGTTTTCAATAGATTTAGAACTCAAAACTCATGGTTTCGTAGAACAAGAACAATAGATCAAGAAGATATAACTAGCATGATCATGCACCAGGGGGAAGTGAGCAGATTTAATGGAAAAATGACCGGGAATTTGGGAATAACTCATGAAAAATGTTAAGTATGAGGAGTTTATCCCTATATGGATAATCATTCAACCAAATTTTTCTCTTTACTTCAAGGAGAAAAATTAATGGACTTTCTCTTTTAAATTCTCAAATGGATGAAGAAATTGAAAGTAGAAGCGAGAGATAACTAATTTCTTTAAAAGACAGAAGTGAAAGCAGATAGAAAATTCAAGTGCTTTCAGGGGAACATTGTAACAACTGTGTAAGCTTGATTGCTATTGAATAACAATATCTTGTAGGACTGTTACTATGGAGGAATTGATCCAACATCTTATTCTTGAACAAAATCAACTAAAAGATGAAAAAGCAATAAAAATCATAACAAAATTAAAATTGCAAAATTTAAAACAACAAGAAATAAAATGAAAGAATTGTAAAGAAGTAGGAAATCATTAAAAATAGAAAGCGGAAATCAAACTACTGTAAGAAAAAATGAAAAACAGTGGAAAAATGAAAGCAGAGCTAGATTACTAATATACATAAAATCTAGACAGTGTTAGAACTTTTCAAGTTGGTCCCACGTAATGTTTCAAGTGAGAATCATTAGTGCTGTAGGAAAGCAATTGCTCCTGCAAATCCTTTAGAATGTAAGAGTTAGTATCCAAGATTTTTTTTTTCGAAGGGACCTATCAATAACACTTGAATCTCTGAGGTAATTAACAACCCTTTAACGTATATAATTAGGTCATCAAGATAGATATGAATACAACTCAATTCATCAAGAGTTATTTTATAGGTATTCTAAAAGTGATACTTGCGTAGGTAAACCATAAAGCATACATTCATAAGTAACGGTACCCCAATCAATGATAAAGGTGGTTTTGTAAGTATCTTTCCCTTTTACTTTGATTTGATTTTAACTGGAAAAAACATTAAGTAAGGGCATCATATGTGACCCCGCGACTTGCTGCAAAATCATTTCTATGTTAGGGAGAGGAGAAACATGTTTCATAATATCTCGCTTAACTGCGAGAAAATCAACAAAAAATATTATATGTTCAATGGCTTTCCAGATAGGGATCAAATTTGAAATGCATTCAGAATACTTGACTAGAAATATGATAACAACTTTCAAGATTTTTTTCAATCCTTTTTGAATAGTTGCTTCCAGTGCATGATTGATAGGTCTTTGGTTTTTCCTAACTAGTTTTATTCCCTTCTTGATGGGGATGACATGTTGTATAATACCATGATCAAAACCACTAAGATCCTTATAATACCAAGCAAAAACATCTTGAAATTCACCAAGTAGTTTGGAAAACTTCATTTTCTCTTCATCAAAACATTGGGCACCTATTTTAACGTTCTTTGGAGCCTCGAGTGTCCCAATGTTCAAGGAGATGGTTTCACCCACCTTCATTTTGGACTCCTCATATTTTTGTTTCTCTTTATTGCCTACATCACTATATGAAAACGAACTCTGTAGAGGATTCAAGCCCTTAGGAATCTTGTTATCTTCTATGGATATAATTACCTTGGGCTTGACAGGTTCATTTTGAATGAAAGTGCAAATGTTCTCATCATTAGGGAAGACCTGCCAATATTATATATTGTTAGGGATATGAGGAAGATATAGAGATTGAAAAGTACAATCAGGTCTATGGGGAAGAAGTTCCGATTAGGAGAGGCTGCAAAAACAGCCAACTGATTAGCCATTGAATTCAAATCCCTCTTAACATGAGTGATGTTGAAAGATAATAGGTTCGAGATAAGTTCCCAAACAGTTTGGGTATATCATTTTATCCACTTGTTTCTAGAAGATTATATCTTACGTACAAGGTTCACAACAAGCTCAAAATCCCCAAAAACAGAAAGGTGACCACAACCAAGATTGTAGTCATGTTCAATGCCTAATAATAAATCTTCGAATTCAGTGAAATTGTTTTCACAAGCAAACTCCAACCTATAAGAAAAGTTATGGATTTTTTCTACAGGATAAATCAAGATAATTCCAGCTCCATTACCTTCATTAGAGCATGAACCATCAAAGTGCATGTGCCACATATCATTATATAAATCAATTTATTCCAAGGGAATGTTATCCTCCTCAGCAAATATGGAATACACTCCTAGGCCCTCTTTGATATAGTTTACATTACGTTGTGGGATAGATTCTATGTAAGGTGAGATCCTTCCCTCTCTAAGGACTATAATGTTTTTACCATTCTGAGGAATGGATAAATGTGTTCCGTCGAGCCAAAGGTATCCACCTGTTAAATTTTGCCAATATCTTCCAAAGATGATTGAGTAATTGCTTACTGGCATATCAATTACCTAAATACTAAGGGTTGCCCTTATTTTAGGATGTGCACACAAAACTAAGGTCGCATATTTAATCTTGCCTATGGTCATTTGTTGTAGACTATTATAGGAGAGCATGCTTCTGGAGTTTTCATTTGTACAATACAACCCTAGCTATTCCATAATAATCTTCGACATCACACTTGGGCCCAAACCGCCATCAATGAGGAAACAATGGGCGATCTTATCCATAATATTTACAGAAATATAAAAAAGGGTTTTTATTACAGGGTATCTAAAGTTATGTACACCTACTTTATTTACAGATGAATCCTCTTCATTTACCTCTTCAAAAAGGTCGGCTACAACATACTCTTTTCCTTCAATGAAATGTTTTAGATGCCTCTATTGTTCAGGGACGACAACCATGTCCAGAAGGGTTACATATTCTTTGATGTTGGCCAACTAATTCAAGATATTTTACTTGGAAGAGAGGAGAGGGGAATTTGTTCCTTGATTGTCAGGAACCTTAGGAACTTGAACAGTAGCAACTGGTGAGGATGAGATCGGGCTAGAAGAATTGCGGGGAGGGTCAAATTTTCCTTTGAGAGCATAGGCTTTGTTCCTAGTATTGATGATCATGAAATATTCTGGCTCTGCAAAATCTAGGACAACGATGATAGTTTCTGGTATTTTATCAAAGATATTATCTTTGGAACTTTTCCTTATCTCACAAGTGGCTTCCTCATGGTGTTCCTTGCAAAAGTTACACCAACTTTGAGGCAAGATAGATTTAGGTTGAATTTTTTTTATCAATTGGATTTCTAAAGGAGGGTGCAAAAGAGGATGAAGCCCCATGGATGAGAGGGGAGTATATTCCCTTTCTCTCATACACTATCATACAATTATTCATATCTTGCACTAGTTGTAAGAGGGTGGACATGTCTGTCTATTTAACTGATTCTCCCTGAGGAAGACCTGTTCTTTCAATTTGTTTTTCATACTCTAAACAAGCATGCAGAGCGGAACCAAGGTTATCAATGGATTTTCCCTCAATACTATGGTGATAGGGGGAAGGTAATGAATTATAGTAATGTATCAAAGCGTCTTTGTTCTGAGGTCGAATGATTTTAGGGATTTGATTGTATAACTTAGTGAAATGCAAGTTGAAGGACTTGATGGTATCACCATCCTTATAAGCGATGTTATTGTATTCTCGTAACTTCTCAGCTGGGATTTTAGATTTTCCATAAGTGGATCTAAACCAATATATTAACTCCTCCCAAGTAGACATAATCTTAGGAGGAAGGTCAAAGAAAACGTCCATAGCCTTTCCTTCCAAGGAATTGACGAACAAGCGCATGCAAGTATCATTGTCATTTGCTCCTATGTTGTGACAAGAATTATAAAATTCCACCAGGTGTTCATTTGTAGTGACAATGTTATTTCATGATAAATTAGAAAGATTCTCTTTGAACTTTGGAAGTGAACGAGTAACAGGTGCTATATTAAGAGGAGAAGAAACATGCCACAGTGTGGTGGTAGCATCTTCTTCAAATTGAAAAATCCCATACTTTTTTATGACTTTGGTGGGATTGGTGGTAGATTAGACAGGGATATGGTGACTATATAAGTTAACAATCACTGACGATGATGAATACTGAGAGGAGGAAGCACTTCTAGTGCCACCAGAGCCACCACTAGATGCTATCTTGTGGATGATAGGTGAGGGAAAGAAGGACGAACTGGATGAATCAAACAAATTTCTCCTTAGAGAACTTTGTTGGGTTGATAACACAACGGTCCTCCTTCCTATTTCATAAATAGGATTAATTCCAGGTGACATGCCTCTTCTTCTTCTAGACACATGAGAGTCTAAGGACATGAAAGAAAGGAAAAAACTGAAGGAACAAGAAGGTTACTGCTGATTTCTAGGTTGTCTACATCTATCTTCCCAACGTTCTTGGGCACTAATATCTCTTTCAATTGCTTCCCATGAATGATTAATCTCAACACGAGTATTGGGAGTGTCTAAAATGGTGTTAAACAAATTTAAAGCAATGATGGTCTGATCTTGAAGACCGGGCTCAATACTGGGTTGCCTTGCAATAGACACATTCATTAAGAAATAGAAACAGTCAAAGAATCAATATCAGAAAAAATATATG
>ML782673.1:331624-347069 GCA_009831015.1 Picea engelmannii
ACACACACACACACACACACACACACACACATATGGTAGGAAAGAATATGTCACCTTTGTGACCCCAAGAGGGTTGAAGATGAAAATCACTTTCTCCTTGATTGTCCTACTTATACCCAAATTAGATCTCAATTTCAAAATATTTGTCACAATATCGACTTTCCTTACCTTCTAAGTAATCAACACTTTACAAATATTGGAACATTTCTCTTAATGATTTTCAAGCATCGAAATAACATTTTAAATAAATCTAAGTAATCTCTTACTTTTCTTAAGGTTCGATAGGAAAATTTTGGTTTCCGTAGACGTTAACCATCACACACACACACAAAGTAATTGAATGTAACATCCCCCAATCCAAGCGAGGGACATTACGTTGCGAAATAAACATAAAAACGAAATTTCTGCTAACTAAATTAATTCTTTTAATATTAGTCTATTTCCTGTAGTTTACAACTACGAAATTAAAAATGATTTAGCTACTTCCCATAACCATAAAATAGATACATCTAAAGCATACAAAATTAACATGAATGCAACTTAATAAACTCATTATAGAAACATATAAATCATTCTCAAATACACAGATTTCATGCACAACAATAACACATGTAAATAACATGGAAACAAGATAAACCACTTATCTTTAAACAAGAGTTGTGCAACCAACTACTTGGGATGGACGTTCCACCCAACCATAGACTAATTGATCCAAATCTCAACAACCACTCAACCCCAAGTTGAGGCTATTAATCCAAAAAAGGGGGTGGTATCTCATAGTCCACTCACAATTCATAAAACTCTCAAACCAACTAATATTCTCCTACAACTATCCCAATTTTCCACCATCTCTCTTCCTCTTGACCTATCCAACTGAAGGAATGTACCATTCATTTATCATGGATAATCCAAGGGATGTACCATCCATTTATCACGATTAACCCAATGAATTTTTCATTCTTTTATTACGGTCTCTCTAGCACAGGCAGCTAGGAATATCTCAGCTGGGGACCATGCATACTTTTAAGGATTAAAAATTATATTAAAATGTGGAAACATGGTTGTTGAGGAAAAGATATGAAATGATCTTACTCAAGCATTTTCAGATTCTGCTTGGCTAAAGAAAAATAGACGGGAATATTACCCTATGTTTATAGCCATCAAAATTAATATCCTAACACACAAGTATTCATTACAAGTGCTTAGGCTGTTTTTTTATAAATAAAAGCTTGTTGAAAAATTCATTATTTATGTGTTTTTTTGAACATAACAGATGCTGAAATAAATATCGAGACAGAAGTAAAGACACCAAGTCGATAATCAAGATATATGAGACATAAATCAATCCTTTATTTCATTCCAATTCATCAAAGAGTCATTCCTTTTACAAAATTTCGTGAAGAAGTTTTGTACCAAAGTCAAACTTAGACATCCGCGATGAAACATACAAAAGGACCTCTGACAGAAAATAAAAAAACTGAACTATGAAAGTTGGATCATCTTGCCATAGATTGTTTCCCACTCGACTTTGCACAATATCCTTTATCATTCATGAAAACTAATTCACAAAAATACAAGTCTACACAGAATATCAAAGATATACCAACACCTCTAAAAAACAAGTGTCTGAATGATGTAATTCATCCCTGAATCTTGTTGTCTACAATAAGACCCTACTATCATAAAAAAGAATTGCTTGAATAAATTAAGGAATGAATGAAAACAAAACTATTTCAACACAAACTCAAAGAGAAAACCTTAGTATGATTCTCCTTCTATCCTCCTCTCTGTTACTCCCTTTCCTTTTAACCTTAAGACAATTAGAATATGTTGAAGTAGTTGAACTACTTCATTAGTTAAGTTAACTAAAAACTGAACCAAATTTTTAGTTAGGTGGTAAAATAATAAATCGTAATAAGGGTTTTTTAAATAAATAATAAATAGTAGGTGGGACCCCTTGTCACTCCACTTTAGATTTTAAAAATCATAACACAACTATTTAATTAAACAACAACATCCCTCCTTGTGACTTCCATCATCACATTCATATTTGACAATTTATCTCATTGATATTTGAAATTATTTTCAAAATATATTATTCATATATCCAAAAATAGCATGTTGTCCAATTTTTTTGAAATCAACTGTTCTCAACAAGAAATAAATAAATAAAACTTAAAATACATATTTCCCACTCTGATATGCAATCCTTCCCTTGTTGTTGCTGTCACCTTTTCACTTCTTTGAATCTTCCTTTGACTATGCTGAGCCTTTAGGCCTAATCTTGATGATCACATGAGAGCAATCATCCTTCAAATGCATCCGGGAGGACACGTATTTATCAGATCCATTGGAGGGTGAGGAAGGGGTAGTAGTGGATTTTCCATTTTCAGGGGCATGGTGGGCCTCGGTTTTCAACCTTTTGTTAGCATGTGAATACTGAACTGATGAGTGGGTAGTGACAACTTGGACAATTTTATTGATAGGTGGGGGAGCAGGTAGAGACAGATTGGGCCAAACACGATCTTGGGAGACTGTTGGGTGGAAAATCTCAGGTTGTAATGAGACATGGGGGGGCACGGGAAGACCAGGGGCTTGTGGAGATTAGAAGGGAGGCCTTTCAGGCCTATTTTAGACCACTACTTTCCGAATCCAATTGAAAAACCCACCCTGAAATAACTGGCCTAACTCTTGTGAGACAACATCAAAGTGAATGGAGAATCTTGGCCTTCTGGGGCCCCTTTTCCAATTACCTCTTCCTCGGTTACCTCTTCCATGGATACCTTGGTTGAAAAATCTCATTCCTGTATGCATGATTGATTAGCAAATAGTTTCTTTAACAACCATACATGACAACTCTTTTAAAATATGAAATAGATTTTTTCTCAACAACATGTTAGACACATGCAATCCAATCCATACAAATTGTTTGACCGTTGTCAATGAGCAGGGGGTGAACAAAGATTCTGGGATACTCGGGGGGTTTGTATTGAGAGAAAAATGTTAAAATGAGGGGGAAAAGAATCATGATTACTTCTCACAGACAACAACAATCAACTGTAATGTAAACCAACGAACATGTCACTGTAATCCATCCAAGAAACTGTGATTTCAAATTGTTACAATACAACATTCTTCTTAACTGTAATTAAATTTTAGGAACATAGAGTGAAAAATGAATATGGGAAGGAGAGGGGATTGCGATTAGCAACAAGTGAAATAATGGTAGGGAGGAGAATGGATATTGTTCATAAAATTAATTAAGTAATCCATAAACCATTATGTATTCAATGCAATGAACCAACACTAACCAATTACTATGATCAATTAACAATTATTGTCTGTATAATTTAATTATTTATGTGTGTTAAACTTGCTCATTGTTCACTTTTAAATCCTTAACACTTTTAATTACATAGTGCCATCATACTCAAGATAATATGTTTTCCAATCAACCTATATAAAGAATCTTGTTTCCTTTAATTTCTTTCATTTAATTTTAAAACAAAATTCCAGTGAACAAACAGTCCTTTGTATTGACTTTGTTCAACATCCAAACCATAAACTATTGTCTACAATAAATTCTTCAAATCAAACATAGACACAAGCTCTTAAAAATCGTGCCTGATTCCATTCCTTTAATCAATTTAACATTGTAATGAAACCATACTATTATAAAACCTATGCCCATCTCTGATAAGATGCACGATATCCATAAACATATACAGTAGAGAGAAAAGTCACCAATATCATGATTTTAAATTGCAATAATCTTGATTGAAAGTTAAAACATACAGTAATAGCAACCATCATTTCAAACTATATCATGTTGTAGGAAACCCACAACCCAACTCATAAATCAAAGAGGCATGCGCTCAATCAACCATAAAACAATGTTGAGTTAACAATCCGACTGTTACAATGCAAGAGGCAATGACTGTATGCCCATTTCATTTCTCAATTCACTCAATTAATAGTGTTGAGCTATAGACTCATCTATTACAATAAAGAATGCAGTGACTAGATGCTGAAAATCAAACCACTGTCAACACTATTAACATAGATGAGCTAACAATCAACCACTGTCGACGATACTCCACCAACTCATAAAAATCAACAATAAACCCGACAGAATATCACTGGCCCCATTTATTAAAACCGAGAATTGAATAATCAAGGGTTCGCTTTGTGGACCAACATAGGGAGACTGGAGTCAACCCCCAACAACGAGTGAGAAACCTTCGAGGCATATGGTGGACACATAGGCCATATCACACATAGTTTTGCAAGACAAGGAGAGAGTTCAACAGGAAGGAGAGAATATGAACAAAGGAGCAGAGGTCCCTCACGGGCCAATAAATAACACCCATAGTACGTAGAGCATAACCCTCATGGTTTTCCCCAATCAACCCGAGTAATGCTGATATAAAACAAAGCCATGAAATAGAAATCAACCTCAAAGCAAGCCCCTTGGAATCATATCCATCATAACCAAATATGCAGACACCAATAGTATAAATGAGCCCATAATCAAGTGAAACAATATACAGTGACACAAGGTGGTTTGAAATCAAACCCAACAATCCCATAACAACAATACGACCAGGCAAGGTGACAAGAACTGTGTGGAGACAACCGGTCAAGTCTGGACCGAATGAAACCCCCAACAAAAACCCATAAAGACAACAGAGAGCCTTCATGGCTTCCACACTCAGAATAATCAATGAAATTGTGAATTCAACCATCGTTTTCCATTTGCAACAAAAACCACACAACAACCATTCCATAGAAATATCACAAGTTTACATAGTTTCCAGTCTCAAGGAAAAAACAGACCCATACATCACCAAGAGAATATATATTTCATAACCAGAGCAGATTCATGGATGGCGAAAGAGACATACCTATAACCAAAAATCCTTAAAAATGCGACCTTGGACAAGCAGTTCTTCCCTTGCCTAAAAGTCAGAGCTTAACCACAATGAAACACAATTGAACAATAACCAAGCTAGGGTGGCAGCCAGTGGGAGAGGTATGGAGTGACGTGCAGTAAATGCACATCGCCTCCATCCTCCACTCATTCAATTCATTAGTACACGCCAGGCAGTCCTCCATTTATCCATCAATTAATCTATGGATCGAAAATAACATCCATCACTTTCAAAATGCGCCACCCCATATCACATTTATCATTACCAACTATACCATAACGCATATCACATGTGTTTTCATATAAATTAATAAATCGTATAGCCATTAATTTTGTTAGCTAGGACTAACAATTATCCTCTAATTTCAATGCATATAGTGTAGCATAGTAGCATAGTTTAGCTTCTTCCTTAGATTTTCCATAGGTCCCTTTTCACTTGCTCTTATTTCATGTTACTAACATGTGTCTTGTGCAGGTGCAACATATAATAGATCATGGTGCTAAATAGCAATGTGATAACAATGGATATAAGCCATTCACACAATATGGAATTTAGATCTTAGATCAATTAGAAACAACACATAATACACATTATCCATTTGCTATTATGTTGCAAATAAAACCAAGATTTCATCAACCATGTAGAACCCTGTAAGCCATGTCGAACAACAACATAAATATGAAATAAGAACCTGATCCTCCAATATACAAGGGGGTCCCACCTACTAGTATTATATATATCATAGATTATAATTAATAGGCTTTAGAAACACTTTGCGGGCAAAATCCTCGTTGCAATTTTAATCATCAACAAATTGGCCACTCCACAGGGAAATTTGTTTTCAATAGATTTAGAACTCAAAACTCATGGTTTCGTAGAACAAGAACAATAGATCAAGAAGATATAACTAGCATGATCATGCACCAGGGGGAAGTGAGCAGATTTAATGGAAAAATGACCGGGAATTTGGGAATAACTCATGAAAAATGTTAAGTATGAGGAGTTTATCCCTATATGGATAATCATTCAACCAAATTTTTCTCTTTACTTCAAGGAGAAAAATTAATGGACTTTCTCTTTTAAATTCTCAAATGGATGAAGAAATTGAAAGTAGAAGCGAGAGATAACTAATTTCTTTAAAAGACAGAAGTGAAAGCAGATAGAAAATTCAAGTGCTTTCAGGGGAACATTGTAACAACTGTGTAAGCTTGATTGCTATTGAATAACAATATCTTGTAGGACTGTTACTATGGAGGAATTGATCCAACATCTTATTCTTGAACAAAATCAACTAAAAGATGAAAAAGCAATAAAAATCATAACAAAATTAAAATTGCAAAATTTAAAACAACAAGAAATAAAATGAAAGAATTGTAAAGAAGTAGGAAATCATTAAAAATAGAAAGCGGAAATCAAACTACTGTAAGAAAAAATGAAAAACAGTGGAAAAATGAAAGCAGAGCTAGATTACTAATATACATAAAATCTAGACAGTGTTAGAACTTTTCAAGTTGGTCCCACGTAATGTTTCAAGTGAGAATCATTAGTGCTGTAGGAAAGCAATTGCTCCTGCAAATCCTTTAGAATGTAAGAGTTAGTATCCAAGATTTTTTTTTTCGAAGGGACCTATCAATAACACTTGAATCTCTGAGGTAATTAACAACCCTTTAACGTATATAATTAGGTCATCAAGATAGATATGAATACAACTCAATTCATCAAGAGTTATTTTATAGGTATTCTAAAAGTGATACTTGCGTAGGTAAACCATAAAGCATACATTCATAAGTAACGGTACCCCAATCAATGATAAAGGTGGTTTTGTAAGTATCTTTCCCTTTTACTTTGATTTGATTTTAACTGGAAAAAACATTAAGTAAGGGCATCATATGTGACCCCGCGACTTGCTGCAAAATCATTTCTATGTTAGGGAGAGGAGAAACATGTTTCATAATATCTCGCTTAACTGCGAGAAAATCAACAAAAAATATTATATGTTCAATGGCTTTCCAGATAGGGATCAAATTTGAAATGCATTCAGAATACTTGACTAGAAATATGATAACAACTTTCAAGATTTTTTTCAATCCTTTTTGAATAGTTGCTTCCAGTGCATGATTGATAGGTCTTTGGTTTTTCCTAACTAGTTTTATTCCCTTCTTGATGGGGATGACATGTTGTATAATACCATGATCAAAACCACTAAGATCCTTATAATACCAAGCAAAAACATCTTGAAATTCACCAAGTAGTTTGGAAAACTTCATTTTCTCTTCATCAAAACATTGGGCACCTATTTTAACGTTCTTTGGAGCCTCGAGTGTCCCAATGTTCAAGGAGATGGTTTCACCCACCTTCATTTTGGACTCCTCATATTTTTGTTTCTCTTTATTGCCTACATCACTATATGAAAACGAACTCTGTAGAGGATTCAAGCCCTTAGGAATCTTGTTATCTTCTATGGATATAATTACCTTGGGCTTGACAGGTTCATTTTGAATGAAAGTGCAAATGTTCTCATCATTAGGGAAGACCTGCCAATATTATATATTGTTAGGGATATGAGGAAGATATAGAGATTGAAAAGTACAATCAGGTCTATGGGGAAGAAGTTCCGATTAGGAGAGGCTGCAAAAACAGCCAACTGATTAGCCATTGAATTCAAATCCCTCTTAACATGAGTGATGTTGAAAGATAATAGGTTCGAGATAAGTTCCCAAACAGTTTGGGTATATCATTTTATCCACTTGTTTCTAGAAGATTATATCTTACGTACAAGGTTCACAACAAGCTCAAAATCCCCAAAAACAGAAAGGTGACCACAACCAAGATTGTAGTCATGTTCAATGCCTAATAATAAATCTTCGAATTCAGTGAAATTGTTTTCACAAGCAAACTCCAACCTATAAGAAAAGTTATGGATTTTTTCTACAGGATAAATCAAGATAATTCCAGCTCCATTACCTTCATTAGAGCATGAACCATCAAAGTGCATGTGCCACATATCATTATATAAATCAATTTATTCCAAGGGAATGTTATCCTCCTCAGCAAATATGGAATACACTCCTAGGCCCTCTTTGATATAGTTTACATTACGTTGTGGGATAGATTCTATGTAAGGTGAGATCCTTCCCTCTCTAAGGACTATAATGTTTTTACCATTCTGAGGAATGGATAAATGTGTTCCGTCGAGCCAAAGGTATCCACCTGTTAAATTTTGCCAATATCTTCCAAAGATGATTGAGTAATTGCTTACTGGCATATCAATTACCTAAATACTAAGGGTTGCCCTTATTTTAGGATGTGCACACAAAACTAAGGTCGCATATTTAATCTTGCCTATGGTCATTTGTTGTAGACTATTATAGGAGAGCATGCTTCTGGAGTTTTCATTTGTACAATACAACCCTAGCTATTCCATAATAATCTTCGACATCACACTTGGGCCCAAACCGCCATCAATGAGGAAACAATGGGCGATCTTATCCATAATATTTACAGAAATATAAAAAAGGGTTTTTATTACAGGGTATCTAAAGTTATGTACACCTACTTTATTTACAGATGAATCCTCTTCATTTACCTCTTCAAAAAGGTCGGCTACAACATACTCTTTTCCTTCAATGAAATGTTTTAGATGCCTCTATTGTTCAGGGACGACAACCATGTCCAGAAGGGTTACATATTCTTTGATGTTGGCCAACTAATTCAAGATATTTTACTTGGAAGAGAGGAGAGGGGAATTTGTTCCTTGATTGTCAGGAACCTTAGGAACTTGAACAGTAGCAACTGGTGAGGATGAGATCGGGCTAGAAGAATTGCGGGGAGGGTCAAATTTTCCTTTGAGAGCATAGGCTTTGTTCCTAGTATTGATGATCATGAAATATTCTGGCTCTGCAAAATCTAGGACAACGATGATAGTTTCTGGTATTTTATCAAAGATATTATCTTTGGAACTTTTCCTTATCTCACAAGTGGCTTCCTCATGGTGTTCCTTGCAAAAGTTACACCAACTTTGAGGCAAGATAGATTTAGGTTGAATTTTTTTTATCAATTGGATTTCTAAAGGAGGGTGCAAAAGAGGATGAAGCCCCATGGATGAGAGGGGAGTATATTCCCTTTCTCTCATACACTATCATACAATTATTCATATCTTGCACTAGTTGTAAGAGGGTGGACATGTCTGTCTATTTAACTGATTCTCCCTGAGGAAGACCTGTTCTTTCAATTTGTTTTTCATACTCTAAACAAGCATGCAGAGCGGAACCAAGGTTATCAATGGATTTTCCCTCAATACTATGGTGATAGGGGGAAGGTAATGAATTATAGTAATGTATCAAAGCGTCTTTGTTCTGAGGTCGAATGATTTTAGGGATTTGATTGTATAACTTAGTGAAATGCAAGTTGAAGGACTTGATGGTATCACCATCCTTATAAGCGATGTTATTGTATTCTCGTAACTTCTCAGCTGGGATTTTAGATTTTCCATAAGTGGATCTAAACCAATATATTAACTCCTCCCAAGTAGACATAATCTTAGGAGGAAGGTCAAAGAAAACGTCCATAGCCTTTCCTTCCAAGGAATTGACGAACAAGCGCATGCAAGTATCATTGTCATTTGCTCCTATGTTGTGACAAGAATTATAAAATTCCACCAGGTGTTCATTTGTAGTGACAATGTTATTTCATGATAAATTAGAAAGATTCTCTTTGAACTTTGGAAGTGAACGAGTAACAGGTGCTATATTAAGAGGAGAAGAAACATGCCACAGTGTGGTGGTAGCATCTTCTTCAAATTGAAAAATCCCATACTTTTTTATGACTTTGGTGGGATTGGTGGTAGATTAGACAGGGATATGGTGACTATATAAGTTAACAATCACTGACGATGATGAATACTGAGAGGAGGAAGCACTTCTAGTGCCACCAGAGCCACCACTAGATGCTATCTTGTGGATGATAGGTGAGGGAAAGAAGGACGAACTGGATGAATCAAACAAATTTCTCCTTAGAGAACTTTGTTGGGTTGATAACACAACGGTCCTCCTTCCTATTTCATAAATAGGATTAATTCCAGGTGACATGCCTCTTCTTCTTCTAGACACATGAGAGTCTAAGGACATGAAAGAAAGGAAAAAACTGAAGGAACAAGAAGGTTACTGCTGATTTCTAGGTTGTCTACATCTATCTTCCCAACGTTCTTGGGCACTAATATCTCTTTCAATTGCTTCCCATGAATGATTAATCTCAACACGAGTATTGGGAGTGTCTAAAATGGTGTTAAACAAATTTAAAGCAATGATGGTCTGATCTTGAAGACCGGGCTCAATACTGGGTTGCCTTGCAATAGACACATTCATTAAGAAATAGAAACAGTCAAAGAATCAATATCAGAAAAAATATATGAATCAATGATAATCAAGTATAAACATTAACCAAAGAGATATTGAAGATCTCCCCAATATGGTCGCCAAATAAATGTTGAGGAAAATATATGAAATGATCTTACTCAAGCATTTTCAGATTCTGCTTGGCTAAAACAAAATAGACGAGAATATCACCTTATGTTTATAGCCATCAAAATTAATATCCTAACTCACAAGTATTGATTACAAGTGCTTAGGCTGGTTTTTTATAAATAAAAGCTTGCTGAAAAATTCATTATTTATGTGTTTTTCTGAACATAACAGATGCTAAAATAAATATCGAGACAGAAGTAAAGACACCAAGTCAATAATAAAGACAGATGAGACATAAATCAATCCTTTATTTCATTCCAATTCATCAAAGATTCATTCCCTTTACAAAATTTCATGAAGAAGTTTTGGACCAAAGTCAAACTTAGACATCCCCGATGAAACATATAAAAGGACCTCTGATAGAAAATAAAAAAAATTAACTCTAAAAGCCGGATCAATTTTCCACATATTGCTTCCCACTCGACTTTGCACAATATCCTTTGTCAGTCATGAAAACTAATTCACAAACAGACAATTCTACACACACTATCAAAGATAGATCGTCACCTTTGAGAAACAAGCGTCTCAATGATGTAATTTAGACTTGAATCTTGTTGTCTACAATAAAACCTTTCTATCATAAAAAAGAATTAGGCCTTGAATAAATTAAGGAATGAATGAAAATTGAACTATCTCAACACAAACTCAAAGAGAAAACCTTAATATGCTTCTCCTTCTATCCTCCTCTCTGTTCCTCCCTTTCCTTTTTCCCTTAAGCAAATTAGAATTGGTTGAAGTAGTTGAACTACTTCATTAGCTAAGTTAACTTAAAACTCAACCAACTTTTTAGTTAGGGTGAAAAGTAATAAATCATAAAAGGGTTTTTTAAATAAATAATAACTAGTAGGTGGGACCCCTTGTGACTCCCCTTTAGCTTTTAACAATCATAACACAACTAGTTAATTAAACAACAACATCCCTTATTGTGAATCCCATCATCACATTCATGTTTGACAATTTATCTCATTGATATTTGAAATTATTTTCAAAATATATTACTCATATATCCAAAAATAACATGCTGTCCAAAATTTCTGAAGTCAACTGTTCTCAACAATAAATAAATAAATAAAACTTAAAATCCATATTTCCCACTTTGAGATGCAATCCTTTCCTTGTTGTTGCTGTCACCTTTTGTTTTCTCTGAATTTTCCTTTGGCAGTGCTGAGCCTTTAGGCCTAATATCGTCGATCGCATGAGATAAATCATCCTTCAAATGCAACTGGGAGGACACAGATTTATCAGAGCCATTCGAGGGTGAGGAAAGGGAAGCATTGGTTTTTCCTTTGTTAGGGGCATGGTGGGCCTTGTTTTTCAACCTTTTTCTAGCATGGGAAGACTGAACTGGTGATTGGGAAGGGGAAGCTTGGACAATTTGATTGATAGGCAGGGGAGCAGGTAAATACAGATTGGGCCAGCCATGATGTTGGGAGATTGTCGGGTGGATAATCTCTTGCGATTCGTCATTTTCAGGAACCTCGGGTTGCAATGAGATATGAGGGGGAACGAGAATACTAGGGGCTTTTGGAGCTTGCAAGGGAGGCCTTTTAGGCCTAGGTTGGACCACTCCTTGCCCAATCCAATTGAAAAACCTAGCTTGAAATAGCTGGCCTAACTCTTGCAAGTCAACATAAAAGTAAATGGAGAATATTAGCTTTCTAGGGCCCCTGTTCCAATTACCTCTTCCTCAATTACCCTTGCCATGGATACCTCGGCTGAAAAAGCTCATTTCTGTATGCATGATTGATTAGCAAATAGTTACTTTATCAACCATACATGACAACTCTTTTAAAATATGAAATAAATTTTGGCTTAGCAACATATCAAACACATGCAATCCAATTCATACAAATTGTCTAACCATTGTCAATGAGCATGGGGTGAACAAAGGTTCTGGGATACGCAGGGGGGGGGGGGTTATTGAGTGAAAAATATTAAAATGAGGGGGAAAATAAGCATGGCTACAGATTAGAGAAAACAACAATCAACTCTAATGTAAACCAAAGAACATATCACTGTAATCCATCCAATAAACTGTGATTTCAAAATGTTATAATACATAATTTGTCTTAACTGTAATTAAATTTTAGGAACATGGAGTGAAAAATAAATATGGGAAGGCAAGGGGATTGTAATTAGTGAAAAGTGTAATAATGGTAGGGAGGAGAACATATATTGTTCATAAAATTAATTAAGTAATCCATAAAACCATTTTGTACTCAATGCAATGAACCAACACTAACCAATTACCGTGATGAATTGACAATTACTATGTGTATAATTTAATCATTTATGTGTGTTAAATTTTCTCACTGTTCACTTTTAAATCCTTAACACTTTCAATTACACAGTGTCATCATACTCAATATAGTATGTTTCCAATCAACCTATATACAAAATCTTGTTTCCTTTCATTTCTTTCATTTGATTTTAAAACAAAGTTCTAGTAAACACACAGTCCTTTGTATTGACCATGTTCAACATCCAAACCATCAACCACTGTCCACAATAAATTCGTCAAATCAAACACAGATACAAGCTCTTAAAAATCGTGCTCGATTCCATTCTTTTAATAAATTTAACATTGTAATGAAACCATATTGTTATAAAAACCCATGCCCATCTCTGATACGATGCACAATATCCATAAAAATATACAATAGACAACAAGTCACCAATATCACGGTTTTAAATTGCAATAATCCTGATTGGAAGTTAAAACACATAGTAATAGCAAACATCATTTCAACCTATATCATGCTGCAGGAAACACACAACCCAAATCATAAAGAAAAGAGGCATACTCCCGATTAACCATAAAACAATGTTGAGTTAACAATCCGACTGTTACAATGCAAGAGGCAACGACTGTATGCCCATCTCATTTCTTGAATCACTCAATTAACATTGATAACCTATAGAACCGTTTGTTACAATAAAAAATGTAGTGACTAGCTATTGACAATCAAACCACTGTCAACTCTATTAACAGAGACGAGCTACCAATCAACCACTATCGACGATACTCCACCAACTCATAACAATCACCGATATACCTGACAAAATATATCTGGCTCCCTTTATTAAAACCGGGCTTTGAATAATCAATGGTTTGCCCTGTGGACCAACACAGGGAGACTGGAGTCAATCCCCAACAACGAGTGAGAAACCTTCGAGACATATGGTGGACACACATGCCATATAAAAAATAGCTTTGCAAGACAAGGAGAGTGTTCAACAGGCAAGAGAGAATATGAATAGAAAAGCAAAGGTCCCGTACGGGCCAATAAATAACACCCAGAGTACGTAGAGCATAACCCTCGTAGTTTTCCCCAATCAACCAGAGTAATGTTGATATAAAACAGAGCCATGAAGTAACAATCAACCTCACATAAATCCCCTTGTCATAATAGCCATCATAACCAAATACATAAACACCAATAGTATAAACGAGTCCATACTCAGGTGAAATGATATACAGTGACACAAGGTGGTTTGAAATTAAACCCGACAATCCCATAATAGTAATACGACCGGGAGAGGTGACAAGAACTGTGTGGAGACAACCGGTCAAGTCTGGACCGAATGAACCCCCCAACAAAAACCCATAAAGACAATAGAGAGCCTCATGGCTTCCACACTCAGAATAATCAATGAAACTATGACTTCAACCATCGTTTTCCATTTGCAACAAAAACCACACAACAACCATTCCAGAGAAATATCACAAATTTACATAGTTTCCAGTATCAAGAAAAACACATACCCATACATCACCGAGACAATATCTATTTTATAACTAGAGCGGGTTCATGGATTATGAAAGAGACATACCTGTAACCAAAAAGACTTAAAAACGTGAGCTTGGATGAACATTTCTTTCGTTGCCTAAAAATCGGAGCTTAACCACAATGAAACACAATTGAACAATAGCCAAGCTAGGGTGGCGGCCAGTGGGATAGGTATGGAGTGACGTGCAGTAAATGCACATCGCCTCCATCCTCCACTCATTCAATTCCTAGTACATTCCAACCAGTCCTCCATTAATCCATCAATTAATCTATGCATTGAAAATAGCATCCATTACTTTCCAAATGCGCCACCCCATATCACATTTATCATTACCAACTATACCATAACGCATATCACATGTGTTTTCATATAACTCAATAAATCGTATAGCCACTAACTTTGTTAGCTAGGACTAACAATAATCCTTTAATTTCAATGCATATAGTGTAGCATAGTAGCATAGTTTAGTTTCTTCCTTAGATTTTCCATAGGTCTCTTTTCATTTTCTCTTATTTCATGCTACTAACATGTGCCTTGTTCGGGCGCAACATGTAACAGATCATGGCGCTAAATAGCAATGTGATAATAGTGGATATTGTTGGGCCTCATAAATGTCACTTTTATATACTCTTTTTCCTTCACTATTCCTTACATTTCATTGTCCCATTAACCTTCCATCATACCATTTCCATAATAATACTTGGGTTTCTCCTTATTATTTTCCATTGTATTCATTTTAGTATTATAAGTGAATTTGTGATTAAATATTAGAAAAATGGCACATTTTCATTATATATCAAGGTTGGATGAGTTTGATGATGTGTGTAGGCATATGTGAAGATTTCAACAAAGTCAAATATTACCACCTAGCCTCAAATTCGAATTTCATCTTCAAGTTTTGGAGATTTGAAGATTATTTGGGACAATCATTCAAAGCATATTCAAAGGAGAAGATCATGGAGATTTTGATAGGATATCATATCCAAGATATGAGTGGAGGATTTGAAGGAATAAGTTGAGAGAATAGTGGATCTGTAATTATGACACTCTTCAAGAATTTCATGTATATAAGAGAGTGCTCTCTCTTCATGAAGAGTCATGTAATTCACAATGGAGATTAGCTTGGAGAGTTAGAAATCATGTTATTCATAATTTAGTCTTGTAATTAGGAGAAGGGGATTCTTAGCTTTGATTCTTTCA
>ML782673.1:356178-373022 GCA_009831015.1 Picea engelmannii
TTCAGGATGCACCACGTGCTCCAAGGGTGCCACTCGCCAACTTGTGTTTCTTTTGCGCGACGTGCCCTTCAGGATGCACCACGTGCTCCAAGGGTGCCACTCGCCGACTTGACTGATTGGTAGACATCTATAACCCCTGGAGTTAACACTCCTCCAGGTGAACTTGTGGGAGACTAAGGGCTCTAATGAATAAGGCCCCCACCTTATTTCATGCCCCTTAGAATCATTGTGAGCGACTGTCGCAGTCTTCCCTCACGGCATCGTGGATCCTCTCGAACTAGGTAATCGTTAACCTACAGTTCCAGCCACGGCGGGAATGCTGGTAGGCTGTGGCAGGGCTGCTGTCCACACCTCTCCCTCAACCTCTCTGGAACTCGTGTGTGACCCCTTTACTCCATATGTGGGTCTAGTCGGCAAGCTATCGTCAGCCTGTATCATCAACCATCATGTCAGAACATGTCAACAACATATCATCAAATCAATAAATATCATAGTAAATAAATTAACTCAATATCACACTCCCTGACTCAATCCGGAGTCTAAGGGTTCCGTCGATGCCTTTGCATCCTCCAGGTCAAAAACCCTGCACACTCAATAAAACTGAGTCAATAGCACCTGTTTTATGTCAAAGAAGTAAAACATCATGTCATCTATCATAACGCATCATCATCAAGGATAAATGTTTTATCATCATAAAAATCCAGATCACTTGCGAGCAAGTGTCCTCAAAGAATAAGTTTTCTAAGTGTGCCAGAGCGGGATGTTACATACACCCCCTCTTGGTCTAAACTTTGTCTCGAATTTTCTCAGTATAAATGCCGAAATAAACGTACCACAATATCATAAGTACCACAGTATCATAAGTCTATCTATCAAACAAAAATGGAAACTGTTGGCGCATATCATATGCGTCCTCCCAGGTCGCAGAGTGCGGACTATAACTGTCCCACTGGACCTTGACCTGATCTATCATTTGACGTTGCAAATGTCGAACGCGATGATCTAAAATGTGGACTGGCTCAGCCGTGAGCGCTCCCTCGTTCGACACCTGTAAGGAACTCATGTCAATCACGTGTGTAGGATCACTAATATAATGTCTCAAAACTGATACATGAAAAACATCGTGCATACACCTCAAAGAATCAGGCAAGGCTAGTCGATAGGCCACGGACCACTTTCTCTCCATAATCTTGAAAGGTCCCACGAACCTAGGAGAGAGTTTAGCTCCCTTCCCAAACTTGATCGAACTCTTATGCAGTTTAACCCGCAAGAAGACTCGATCGCCGACCTCGTAACTATGGTCGACTCGGTGCGCATCGACATAACTCTTCTGTCGATCCTACGCTTCTTTTATCCTTTGTATTATGGTTTGCATCTGCTCTTCCATTTCTTGGATCGCTTCTGGTCCCACCAGGACCCTATCCTCAATCCGATCCCAACTCAAGGGCGTCCGATACGGTCACCCATAAAGGAACTCAAAAGGCGCCATCTTAATGGTGCTCTGGTAGCTGTTGTTATAAGCGAACTCTACTAGAGGCAAGAATTCCTCCCAACATTTTTGTTGGTCTATCACGTACATGCGCAACATGTCTTCCAAGGTTTGGTTCATTCGTTCGGTCTGTCCGTCAGTCTCTGGGTGATACGCAGTACTAAAGTTAAGTTGGGTCCCCAAGGCCTCTTGGAAACTCGTCCAAAACCATCATGTAAACATCGATCCTCGATCGGATATAATCTTCTTAGGCACTCCATGCAGCCTCACAATCTCACTGATGAAAACTCTCGCTATGTCCGGTGCCTGATACGTCGTACACATAGGAATAAAGTGAGCACTCTTCGTCAGAGTGTCTACTACTACAAAAATCGAGTCGTGTCTCCTTGCCATCAGTGGCAATCCAACAATAAAATCCATCGAAATGACTTCCCATTTCGATTCCGGAATGGCATGTGGTTGAAGTAATCCTGTCGGGTGTCTATGTTCAGCCTTTACCTGCTGACACTCTAGACATCTAGCCACAAAGTTGACTATGTTGGCCTTCGTTCCTTTCCAGAAGAACAAGGGCTTAAGGTCTTCCCTCATCTTCGTAACTCCCGGCTGAGCCATGTAAACTGCTCTATGAGCCTCGCTCAGGATCAACATCCTCAACTCGTCGTTTGGCGGTACGTAAATCCGACCTCTAAACCTCAATAAACCATCGCTATCAAATGAATACCCCTCATATTGTGGTACCATCATTGTATTTTGTCCGATAAAATCTTCGACTTCCTTGTACCAGTCATCGTCACGCTGTAAAGAGGGAATCTTCTCACGTAGGTTCATCTGAAGAGGCATGACCGAAAAGATGCATGGTCTCCGACTCAAAGCATCAGCTACTCGGTTCACTGTCCCCTTTATGTAAGTAATCTCGAATTCGTACTCACTAAGCAATTCTGACCAACGTTGTTGTTGCGCGTTCAGGTTGCTTTGCGTGAAAATGTGTTGTAGTCCACAATGATAAGTCTTTAATTCAAATTTTCATCCAACAAGGTAGTGTCTCCAAACCTTCAAGGCATAAACAATGGCTAATAACTCCAAATCGTGCGTTGCATAATTCTCCTCATGCCTTCTCAGTTTTCTCGAAATGTAAGCAATCACTCATCCGTCTTGCATCAAGACTCCGCCTAAACCTTCTTTGGATGCGTCAATGCATACCAATAAGTCTACGTCCATGTCAGGGACCTTTAGTATCGGCGCTGTTGTCAACAACTCCTTAAGCCTTCGAAATGCTTCTGTGCATTTCTCATTCCAAACAAACTTCTTGTTTTTCTTCTGCAATTCCGTGATCAGACTTGCTATCTTCAAAAATCCCTCGACAAACCGTCGATAGTATCCGTCTAAACCCATAAAACTACACACTTCTGTGACATTCGTCGGTGCAGGCCATTCCATAATAGCCTCAACCTTGGCTGGATCCACAGCGATACCTTCGCCGGAGATGACATGCCCTAAGAAATGAATCCTCGATTGGTATAAAAGAGCATTTGGGAAACTTCCCATATAATTTGTGTTCTTGTAAACATTGTAGCACCAAGTGCAAGTGCTCATCATGCTCCTCCGTCGTCCGAGAGTAGATCAAAATATCGTCAATGAATACTTGGACGAACTTGTCCAAGTACTCGCGGAACACCCCGTTCATCAAACTCATGAATACCCCTAGGGCGTTTGTCAGTCCAAAAGGTAAAACAGTAAACTTGTAATGTCCAAATCTCGTCTTAAAAGCGGTCTTAGGGACATCATCCTCCTTAATCCGTAACTGGTGATATCCTGATTGTTCGCACCCATTTCGTCACCTGGTGATCAAATCGAGGGTGCTTGCATGCCCTGTTGGGCTTTGTAAGGAACGATAGCTATGGGAGGAAAGGTTAGAGAATACAGAACAAACTACAAGCTAATATCAACTGAAAACAAATCAAAACTGTGAAAAGAAACAATCAAACACTAAAACAAAAGACAGATGTCACCAATGGCTTTGAGCTAGTCAATTGATGAAACCGGAGCACGATGAAGGAAGAGAATAGTGGTTCCTTCTTCCCCCAATGGAAGGCTCTTTGAGGCCCTCACACAGTTTGCTTTCCTTACAATGAGAAGAACTGAGCATGGCAGTGAAAGAACTCCCAACGATGCTGCCGATGTGTTATCGTTAAAGAATGAGTCCTTAACAATCTGAGCAGCATAACAATGCCTGAAATTCCTTGCGAAAACAATGTATCTTCACATCTTTTTATAGCAGATCCTCGGGCGATTATGTAACCTCTTCAAAGTGTGAACAGGGGCCCTTTTAGGGCTTCCTTAGGTCATTAACCCGCCTACTTTGCGGATTTGGCTCAGATTTGGGAGTCAAATCAGATTGGGAGCCGGTCCGTAGGCGGTTGGGAGGCCGACCTATTCAATAAATGCGTCATTTTAGCAGGTGTGCAGGTTTTGTCGTTGACAGCCGGGCGTCGTGCGCGCAGAGTACGTTCTTGTCCTGCGCATGTGCGCGCGCACCAAACTACTCTGAAGTGCCCTTCAATTTTTGGTTACTTTGTATAGTTTTTGATCCTTCTAGAATGCTTTGAAATTAATTTAGTGCCATGAATGACTTCATTGCTGTTTTGATGATGCAGAGTTCTTGTCGCCATGTGCGGACGAAATTTCAGTGATAACAGATGCCCCCTGATGGATGAGGTTAGGAGCATACATATAGCCGAAATCCATCAATGTTTCTTTTACTGAGAATTTTATTTTAAGGGAAAGTAATAGTGGGACCGTTTGGAGCGATCCGTTGGAGAAAAAAGGAACCGGTATCTCGACCTTCTGAGAGACGTGCAACAAAAAATATACAACTGTGTACAAACAAGGCGGGCATGCCCCATGCTTGTGTGATGTAACTCTGAAAAAAGATGACGGAAGTGTTGGTGTAGACAACTGCAGCGCCCTCGGGGGTGGTAATGATAAAGGTAGAAGACAATTCTGCAAAGGAACATACTCTGAATAACAGGCAATGATCGTTGTAATAAGCAGCGATGATGATGTGAGCATTGATGTCCCTACCAAGTTCAGAGGTCTTCGACAAATGACAAAAATAACTGCAATAGTCGCAAAGTAAGACCCACCATAACATGAGAGAGTGTTGGCGTCGAATGTTATGGGGGCCAACGATAGCAGGGAGCAATGGTGTTTCCTCCTGTGCCATCCGAGATCTCTCATTAAAATAGAGAATGAGAATCAAGATACTGTCGCCCTTCTAGAAAAGTGTGCTAATGTCGACAAAAGGGAAATGCGACTCTGAGAAGCAAAGGGCTCCGTGGAATCTACTGATGTGAGGAAGTGGCAGAGGTACATGGACGAAGTCGAGGAGTGGGATGACTCAAGACTGCCCTTGGCTGGAGGATGTATGAGAGAAACAGTGGCCGCAACCGTGTAACAAGGTCGAGTGTCAGGGGGACGACAAGACCAGGGCTAAGTTGTGCCAGAGGCGGGACAAGGTGAACAAATTCAGAGGGTAGAGGTAACTAACCTGTGGAGTACTCTGAAGATATGGACGATGTCGGCAAGGGTAGATGATAAGTAATGCTCCAACCAAGGGTGAGATGGGTTGCGTGTGGCCAAAAGAAAGAAACTCACCAACGGTGATGACAAAGAATGTAATGACTGGAAATAAAGGTGTTTGTACAATAAATAATGAATAATGAATAATTTTGGGGAGAAATGTACAAATACAGAAACGGGTGCCCCAGTGTGAAATGCGTGCCCCAGGGAGGGCAGAATTTTCTTGAGAAACTGATGAAGGGTGGGGGCCCCATTGGCGAGTTTTTCTATGAGGTAGGTGAAATGAAGATAGGTTCGCAGATGGGCAAACTGATGGTGGATGAAATGGTGGGTTCATGATCCTGTGGAGGTGCAGGTAAAAAAGAACATAACCATAAAGCGATGATCTGGGAGCCCATATGGGAAGCTAGCAAAATGAGGAGAAGAAGTATGTGGTTGATTCCCAACATGATGAAAGACTACTGGGACTCCCATCCCTAAAGGGTGATAAAAAACAACATGAGTGTCAAAAGTGCCAAAGGGTGCTAGGAATGGGACAACTCATGTGGGTGAGAATGCTACCGGGTTACAGTACCGAAGATGCAAAATGGAGGTGTGGGTACTGCAGAGCCAGGAATGAGGATCTTAAAAGGCCAATATCAAAGGGTGTGACTGGAAATGTAAATGCAATACAGTGGGATAGACTACATGCCAGTGATGAATATATACCTGAAGGGATGATGTCGATGACCGATGAGCAAGTACCTGCACACATAACAACCAAATACCCAAAGTGAACAATATCTGAAGAGTATCAAAGATATGAACCTGTATTTGACAAATGTGACTATGCGCGTGCATACCTGACCATGATATGAAAAAAAGGCGCCCCGGGGGCTCATGATGAAAAGCGAGTTAGAGACCGCTGAAATGTAGGTGATGGGATGATCCCATGGCTGAAGACGATTTGAAAAACAGACACTTTGAGTTCCCGGAATGGTGAGTGGAAGTTTGACACAAGGCCTACATATAGCTGTAGGGCCCACATTGCCACCTCATTTGTACCTGTTGCTATAGTGATTTTCTGATCAAATCCAGAGGAGATTGGGGGATTCAGGGAGCACGAGGTATCCGATCGACGGTGTGCGAGTTTCAGGTTAGTGGTCTGATCATCCTGCATAGAAATAGGTTTCTAATTTTGGGGTAGGGTAGGTACGGGGTTCTGTACAGGGGGTTTAAGGGGTTTTTTCATAGGATGTGGGCCCACATGCACGGGCGATTTAGTGGAAGGCACGCATACGTGCTTGCCTGTCCATTGAATAGACGCACATGGGTGCGCGTGAATGGAGATTTAAGGCTCGCTTGTGGGGTGGACAGTCGCGCACTAGTGCGCGACTATAACCTGAACAAGAGCGCTCAAAAGTGCACCTGTGTAGTGAACATGCACGCATATGTGCGCTCCTGTGGGAAAAAGAAAACGCGCCTTTGAGGCAAGTTTTAAGGGGTGAAAAATGAGTCTTTTTGATGCATTGGATGGTTGCATAAGTTGATATAGGACTCTGTGTTGTGTGCAGGTGGCTAGCAGTGATTATGGACGTCCGGTGGCATGAGCGAGACTGGTCACAGTTGTGAGATGCTGTGGCCAATGCAGGGCCTGCGGTTCGAGTAGCTTTAGCAACCAGTGGGTTGCTAAAGTTCTTTGAGTGCCCGTTGATATGGGCACAAGAGTACTTGCTGCAGTTCTTGCTCCATATGTGGAGTCCAGATCTGCACTGCTTCCTCATGCGAGGAGAGCAGATCCCCTTCACTGCAGTGGAGGATATTTATTTTTTGACTGGGCTCCCTTTTCGGGGAACACCACTTCCGGCAGAGCCTGTGCTGCTGAGGGATACTCATCTGTGGGATGTCACCAAGCGATATTGCTCAGGCGAGCACTACATGTCGGGGACTACGGTGAGTATTAGTGGGATAGATGCCCTGTTGCATCGTTGCATAGCGACGATGATTATTTGGGTGTATGGGTCACTGGTAACCCACCAGATCAGTGGTGGCGAGCTGTTTTTGATGGAGAGGGTGGTGGTGGGTTGTGAGCAGTTCACCCGGGGTTTGACACTGCATGTGCGGATGATCGCGCAACTGGACCATTGTCGGTCCACAGGTACCGGAGATTTTGCATTTGGCTCCATCCTGGTGGCCTGGTTTCTGGAGAGGGTGTCAATGCTGCGCCCGCGGGTTCTTCTAGAGGCGCCTGGGGTGCGAGAGCCTCGACTGAGGCGGTGGTATCAGATTTTAGTTCGCCACGGTGGTGGCGAAGAGAAACATTATTTTACTACGCAGGTGGCGCAGATATGGCGGCAGATGTCGCAGGTCATACTGCAGTACTCGTATGCTGGGGTGGACTTCCGGGGGGACCCGGACATGGTGTTGCCTCCTGGGGAGGTGTTCAACCATCGAGGTATGTTGTGGATTTGTATGTGTTGATTTATGTTAGCTTTTGATATATCAGTTCATATGTATGATGATAGAGAGACTGATATGATCTGTTGTTGCTTGTTTTGTGCATGTGCATATTTGACACCTCGCGGGCGCGAGGTGGAGTTGTATAGAGCGTCGGTTCAGCGAGAGCTGGGGAGACCTCCATGTGGAGAGAGGCGCATATGGGATGAGGCTGCAGGGCGACCTGCAGAGCCTGAGAGACCAGCGAGGAGGCGCCGATTTGATGACCCTAGTTCGGGGCCATCACACGCTCCTCCAGCGGCGGCCGGAGGTGATTTTGATGATATACACCGTCATTTGGAGACGGTGTTACAGGACATTCCTGAGGGCATGTGGATCCGTATCCAGGACGAGGGTTTCCTGGAGCAGTGCATAGGGTTACCGCCACCATGGTGGTCGATCATGCGATGAGAAGTTGTGCTTGCCGCCATGACTAGTGGACGCCTGCCGCCGGGGCAGGACGGTCCTGCAGGTGTTCCACCACCACCGCCTGGGGCAGGTGAGGGTGAGCCACCACCGCCTCCTGAGGGAGGGGCAGCTAGGGGTGCGATAGAGGCACCCTGATTGTATCATGTAGATCTTTTTGATTGTATAGGTTGGTGAGCCGATTTTGTACCGAGGTGTGGCACTGGCCTGCGGGCATATGTATTTTGTGTATGTAAACAGTCGGATGGCCTGATAGGCCTCGATATATATATATATATATGAGTATATATCTTTTTTGAGTTCCTGGTGTTGTTTACATATGTTTTTTCTTGATGATGATGATGTCTATTCTATATATATGCTGTGACAGGATGTATGAGATGTTTATGTATGTGTAGCTTGATGTGATATATGCCAATCTAACACCATGTTAGCTATTTCATATGTTGTTTGATTCAATTGTCTTGGAATATGTGTAAATGTAATGGAATCAAAATGTCGAGATAACAGTCTAACCTGCAGGTATTTGCGAAAGAGGCACGGATCGTGTACACAGTATACATTGTTGAGCTAGAGCATCACTAGTTGAGAGTCGAGGACGATGCTAAGGTGACGAATATGATAGTGATGGGCATCGATCAAGAGACCAATAACAGCAGTGTATTCGGCTTGGTTGTTGGTTGTTGGACCCAAACATATGCCGCTTGAATGTAGCATTTCATGTGAGGGAGTGTAAAGAGCCCAAGCAGCTGAAGCGAGATTTTGTGTCCAACGGCTGGCGCCATCGGCGTAACCAATGTGGTAGGCTGGTGGAGGAAGCATTTGTCAATAGCACAAGGGATAGTTTTAGACGAGAGGGTAGGAAAAAAAGATATTAAAAAAACACTAAACAAGAAAAAGTAACCTAAAGTAGCATGACTACTTCTAAGCATAAAATTTCTTGAGGTATAACCCATTGATGGGTTCCTTGAGTGCGAGGCTTTCGGGGGAGGCCAGGATGTAAGCGCCTTTGGTGAGGCAATGTTGGATGATGTAAGGGCCATGCCAAAGTGATTCGAATTTTCCATGGCCAAAGGTATCATGGGCGATATCATAGGCCAGAACGAGGTCGCCTTCTCGGAATGAACGAAGGTTGACATGGCGATCAAAGGTAGCTTTGGATCGTTTTTTAGCTGCGTCGTTGTTCTGTAATGAAGATCGACGATCTTCATCCAGTGACTCCAAGTTCAACAAGCACTGCTCCATTGGAGCAGTGTCAGGTAATAGCTTAATTGTGGTGCATAAGGTGGGTATTTCGCACTTGATGGGAAGAGTTGCCTCAACCCTATGGACTAAATGGAATGGCGTGAAACCCGTGGAAGTTTTTATTGTCGTCCGATAAGCCCATAGCACGGAAAATAACATGTGATGCCAATTGGTTTTATGTTTATTCACCGTGCACTGTAACATGGTCTTGAGGACTTTGTTCACTGCCTCGACCTGTCCGTTTGACTGAGGATAGTATGGTGAGGCAAACTCATGAGAGAAGCCTAACCGAGAGGAGAGTTCGACGAAGATCTCATTCTCAAAGTGTTTCCCGTGGTCAGAAACGAGTTGGAGTGGTACTCCGAACCTGGATATGACATGATTGAAGAAAAAACGCGCTGCAGTGTCAGCAGTGTTGTTGAAGGTGGGCATAGCTTCGACCCATTTGGTGAAGTAATCGACAGTGACAACAATGTATTTGTGACCATTGCTGGACGGGGGATTACAAGTCATAAAGTCAATGCCCCATTTACAAAAGGGGTCTGTAGTGATGACCGGGTGAAGAAGAGCGGGGGGAGCTCGGGCTTTGTTGGCATAGAGCTAGCATTGCTCACAACGTTTCACAGCGTGAATGCAATCGTGAAACAAAGTAGGCCAAAAGTAACCGACTCGGATAATCTTCGGAGTCGTGGAGATACACGAAAGGTGGCCCCCACATGCACCGCTGTGGCAGTCGTTTAAGACTTTGTCGGCTTCGTCAATAGTCAGGCAACAATGAAGAATGGTGTCAACGCCCTGCCGATATAGGATGTTTCCGATGAGGAGATAGCGGGGGGCCTAATGGAAAATACGCCGATGATCATCTCGTGAAAGGTGCTGACCGAACTTCTGAGTTCGTAGGTAGACGAGGAGGTCGCCATACCAAGGATCATCTGAGGCGATGTAAAAAATATGTTCGTCAGGGAAGTCGGTGTTGATGGGGGCACTGGTGGTGTCAGAGGGAAGGGCCGTGACAAGTTTGGCGAGAACGAGGGCCTTCTTACTCTTTGGTGTCGAGAACTCGAGGTCATACTCCTGAAGGATAACGATCCATCGAGAAAATTTGCCGTTAACTTGGCGACGACTGAGCAAGTATTGCATAGGGTTGGAATCTGCGACGACCTTGGTGGTGCGAAGCAGAATGTAGTGGCGTAGTTTCTGAACTACAAGGACAACTGCAAGAGAAAGTTTCTCTTCATGTTTGTACTTCAAGGGTGGTCCTGCAAGGTTCTTACTAACGTAGTAAATGACATGTTCACGATTTTCATCTCCGATCTGGACAAGGACGCCGACTACTGATACAGCTGATGCTGATACGTAGAGGATGTAGTCGCGATTATAGTCAGGTGCACTAATCAAAGGTGCATTTGAAAGTGTTGCTTTGAGGTCGTCAAACAACTGTTGGGCATAGTCGTCCCAGTGAAAGGGGATGTCGTGAAGTAGTAAGCGAAGGAAACCATGTGCACATATGGCGTAATCAGGAACAAAGCATCTGAGGAAGTTAGCTTTGCCCTGCAGACTCTGCAGTTGTCGTAAATTACGAGGAGGTGGAATTTCGGTGATGGATTTGACTTTGAGGGGGTCCATGGTAATACCATTTTGGGAAACAATAAAACCAAGTAGGTGCCTAGCAGTGACACAGAACACACACTTGAGAGGATTCAAGCAGATGTTATACTGACGATACCATTGAAAAATGATTTGTAAATCATCAAGATGTTGGGTGCGTTTCTTGGAGCGATCTATGAGGTTGTCCAAGTAGGCGAGGATGATTTCAGCCAGATCGTGAAATATGTATGTCATCGCCCACTGAAAGGTTGCGCTGGTGTTTTTTAAGCCGAAAGGCATGACACGATATGCGAAAGTACCCCACGGGGTAATGAATGCGGTTTTGTATTGATTGGCTGGGTGGATTTGAATTTGGTTATAGGCAGAGAATCCGTCCATAAAGGAGAGAGCCTCATGGCCAACGGAGTCGTCGATAATCTGGTCGATGAAAGGCATTGGGAAGTTATCTTTTGGACATGCGTTATTGAGATTGCGAAAGTCTGTGCAAATTCGGATAGTGCCCTGTTTTTTGTCGACGGGTACAGGGTTGGAAACCCATGAAGTGTAAGCGATGGGATAAATAAATCCGGCCGTACGTAATTTGTCAATTTCGGCTTTGATAGCCGCGGCCTTGGAAGGGTGTAGCGGTCGTTGTTTCTGGAAAACTGGTGTGATGTCAGGCCAGGTGTCGATGCGATGTTCGACAATAGATGGGGCAAGACCAGGCATCTCCGTGTATGACCAGGAGAAAATGTCCCGGTATTCCTGGAAGAGGGCTTTATATGCGGCAATTTCCTGAGGAGTGCAAGCAGCTCCAATGATGATTTCTTCGACGATGCCATTTTTAATTGAAATGTCAATTTTGATGGTGGGGGAAATGTTAGCCATGTTGCCTTCTTCGAATGCCTCAGGGGCAGGAATGAGATTTTTGAACCAATCGATAGGCCCAGATGGGATAAAATCTTTGGTTTCGACCGCGTACACGGGGTTTTGATTAGGAGGCATGAGGGCTTCCTGCGGAAGGAAGAGAGCACGATGATGGAGTGCTTCCCAGGGAGAGTTCGGGCCTTGTAGCTCTTCCAGTATTTCTTCGTCACATTGGAAACGATGAGAATATAATGGGTCGTGATGAGTGATATTAGTGCTAGTGTGATTGCCCCCTGCTGGTGAAGCAAGGGGAGGGGTACAAGCAGAGGGTGAGGGTTCGCTCGACATGAACCATATGTTGAAGTACTGAGGGGTACCCGTGGTGGTTGGGTGGAGGGTGGCCATATGAACAGGAGAGTTGGGGGGGTTGCAGGGTAGATCCTCAGCGACGTCATGTAAGAACCATGGAGGTGATGGGAGTGCCTCGGGCTCTGGAGAAATGACATGACGATCCTCGGGTGGTGAAGTAATGTCAATTATCGCCTCGGTGGGTTGGTGACGCAGGGCCACTTGACGTTGCCTGTAGGCAAGAATCATAGGACATTGGTATGTAAAATGGGCTAGTGAATTGCAGAGAGAGCAAGGGCATCTCATACGTTCATTAATTGAAGTAGTGACATAGCGAATGTCAGTTATATTCATTGAAGAGGACGTAGCAGGGCGGGGATTGTTCTGGAAGTTCTGGAGTATAGCCGCTAATGTTTGCCGAAAGCGTGGAAGTACTAGGCAATGGTGAGTGTAATGGCCATATTCTGAACATATAGCACACACGAATTTGGTCCTCAACCCTTTACTACTGGAAGGGTTGGTGGTAGTGGTACTTGCAGTAGTGATGGGTATTGGTGGAGTGGGATTGGGGGGAATTAAATTTCGTAATTCAGGTAGGGATGGGCAGTTGTTGGTTTGGTGGCCCTCTTTCTCACATAATGCACAAGGTGGTGGAATGCGTGGAGGAAGTGGAGCTACGGGCTCCTTCTTCTTTCTCCTGACCCCAGCTGTAGCAGAGGGGTTAGGGAGTATGGGGGTAGTGGGGGTGGTGGGGGTGAGGATAGGAATCGTCATGGGGAGGCTTTCCTGTGGGCGAGGGACCATCTCAGGTGGATGTAAATACCACACTGGGATTGCTAACAACATATTGGGTAGTGTGAGCGGTGTAGCTACCTGGAAAGCCTCTACACCGGGTGGTGGGTAAAAGAAGGAAATTTGAGTGAGGGGTCGGGGAACTGTCTCCCAAATGGGACTAGGTCCCTGAGGGGGTGTGGATTCGTGGACTGTGGGGGTCGACGAATTCGTAGGAGGCTCCTGTGGGAGTGATGTTGTGACTGTTGAGACGTCAGGGATGGCTGAAGCCTCTTGAGGAGGATGGGTATCCACCATGTGAGTTTTGTTATATGTAACGATGCATACTTGATTAGGGGGAATGAGTGGAGGTGCTCCATGGTATGTCTCTAATAAGGATGGATCTTTGAAAATTCCAGGACCCATCTCTACGAGTGGGTATGTGTCGTGGTTGGTGTGGATGAGAGGAAGGATGTTATCGAGATTGGCAGATGGGTTTGGCTCATAATGTGAGACTTGGTCGATGGTTACAATCTTTCCGTTGTGGGGAAACATGATTGTCCAAAAGATGGAAGATGCCACTGCCTTCATAGTGTACATGTAGCTACGTCCGAACAAGATATTGTAATCGAGGTGTGCATCGATAACTTCGATGTCAATGAGGATAGTTTTGCCTCCAAGTTCGACGGGGAAATTTTGGAAGAGCCCTTTAGGAGATGATGGTTGTCCGTCATAGGCTCTTAATGTGATGGCGGAGGGTATGAGTTCCGGGGAACCAAGTTTCTACCATACTGTTTTGGACATGATGCATGTAGATGCCCCCTCGTCAATGATACACCAATGGACGATGATGTTTCGTATTTTTACTGGTATTTGGATAGCGACCAAGGCGAGAAGACGAGGTTCGCAGCTATCAAGGTCAAATTTGATGAGTCGAGTATTAGCTGGGTCGACTGCCCCTAAGGCGGAAAGTAGAGATTTGCGTTGTGTAGGAAAAGTCTGGAGGACTTCCAAGATGGACATGGAAGCCGGGGATTGTGCTAAGTCATCTACCAAGCTATAATTGTGAGTTGCCCTAGCCTGCGGGTTGTGAACATTCCTGTGCAAAGGGATGCGAGGGATGCATAATGGTGGTTCGGTGGAAGGGCGAGGGATTACTAACGGGGTTGTCGTTGGTATAGGATTTGTCTCTGGAGAGATAGGAGTAGACTCAGCTGGATATTGACGATTTCGTGTTTGCAGAAGGATTTCATCCTCACTGGTGAGGAGAATGGTATGCTTTGCTGGATTGTTAGGGTTGTGGTATTGTCCTTCCTGAGGTGGGGGATGCTATGCATCTTGTTGAGTGTTTACCACGCCTTGATGTGGAATAGGATTTTGCAGTACGGAGGGAGGGGGTTGTTGCACATACTGTTGTTGTGCCTGCGGCGGGGCAGGTTGCGCAGGAGAAGGGGGAAGACTCCCAGATTCTTTCAACCTTTTGAAATCAGCGATCTGGGGGCAATGGTGAGTGTAATGACCGTACACGCCACAAAGAGCACAAGGGTGGATGGTTTTAACAGTATTCTGCCCTTGGCGTTTGTTGTTATTACCCCCTTGGGGGTTTTGGTTCCCTTGGTTCTGGTTGCCCCCAGTGGGTTGATGCTATGGGGGTTGATTCCCGCCTTGACCAGGGTTGTTTTTATTCCTATTATTTCCTTTCTTCCTGGTATTTTTCGATGGATGAGTTGGGTTGGCTGTATTCAATTGTTTGAAATTATGGTATTGTTGAGCGGTGGAAGGTTGAACAAAATTTACCCCCGCATGCGGATGTGGGGGAGCCATGGGTTGTGGAGGACCAGGAAAGGGGAAGTATGGATTTTGCGGTGGTACCGATCCATAAGGTACATAGGAAGGTGTAGTGCTTTCACTAGTACTGTAAGTTGTTGTTGAGGGAGTACCACTGCTTGTGGGAATAGGTGGATGTATGGGAGGTGTCGTCGGTGGTCCACTGATGGGTGGAGGTATAGAAACAGGTTATGGTTGTTAATAAGTGGGCGGGGGGTAATAAGGAGCGCCCCCATATACCGACGGGTACTGAGGTGTTCCATACATCGGTGGTGGTTGGGGTTGTGGTCCATGGTGTGTGGTGGCACCTATTAGTCTGTCTGCTGAATGGGACATCCTAGGTTTGTCTTGGCCAAATGGCGTTGGTTTGGGAAGATTAGGAAGCACTGTGTATAAGTATCCTGACTGTGTGTAAATGAGGTCATATTGTTGGGCCTTAATGATGGCTTCCTCTTTAGATTGAGGGAAGGTGGAAGCGACGTCCTTACCAAGTAGAGAGACAAGTGATCTAAGAAACCAGTCAAGGCACTGTTGTTTGGTGGTTTCTGCTTTACACAAACTACGTCGCCTATGCCACTCATGAATGTGGTCAACGATGTGGGTAGATGAGGTCTATTTGAAGTTAGATAGTAGTTCTAAACCATTGTCATGGCGGATGGGTAATTGGAAAAAGGTCAGGAATGCTTTGGCTAATGATTCAAAAGTTGTATGGGACCCTGATCTTTCTTCGACATACCATTTGGCTGATGGGTCGGTAAGTGTGCGTTGAAATAATCGTAGTCTGAAGGAATCGTCCATGATGCTATTGGAAGAACACCATAGATGAAAGGTCATAATGTGGTTGGCGGGGTCATCCCCTGCCTTTCCTTCAAACTTTGGTATGTCTGACGAAAGTTTGGTTGGCATTGCAGGCCATGTGGCATCATGCAATATAGGATCATTTGTGAGCTTGGTGAGATCTGGTATGTTGAGAGAGGCCAAGTATGGCATCTGTAGTGGTGGGGGAGGGTTAGCTCCAACCATGTTGTGTTTTGAACCTGACCCTTGATGGGGACTAGGTGGGTTGGTACTCCCTCCTTGAGAGGAAGTTGGTCCCCTGCTTCCGTGAAGAGGAGAGCGAGTGGATGGATGACCTTGGGAAGTTGACCCTAGTAATGTAGAACCAAGCAAAGTTGATCCCAAGATGGTAGCACTCACAGGAGTGTGTGAAGGAGGTACCGTTGAACGGGTATGACCGGATACTCCCCCTAAGATAGGAGGAAGGTTGAGCAAGCGTCATGAACGACGGGGGTTCTGTGGTTCCCCTATGATGTCGGGCTAGTTGTGTGAATGTGTGCAACAAGTGATGAGAGAAATATAGAAACCAAAAGCCTTTGCGTTGAATGTTTACACAATATATATATCCAAATCAAACTATAATCAGATGTGCATCATACATAACATGAGAAAGAAACATATATTTGGGTAAGTGGGTTTTGTCTGCGTGGGGGAATCAAAAGAAAGAAAATGCTTGTGTCCTAGAAGACGTAACGTCCTTCCTCTCAAATAGCACTGGACCTTCCAATAGTACTCAACAGTGGGGTCTAAAGTCACCGGATGAGATACTAGTGAAGGATGAAGTAATTGGTTATAATGAGGGGTAGAGGGGGCATATCCCGAAAGAGATGGCAATACTTCCCAATAGCCACACAAAATCCAATCAAGGTGCGATTGTAGCCCACAATCACCACCTGGGTAGATGTCCTAAAGTTTGTCACTAGGTACCTCGGTCCAAGTGCGACATTTAGATTTTCGACCTAAGAAATGGGTCACGGGCTGGATCCTGTCCAAGAGGTGGGTGCCTCAAGGGGGGATGCACAGAACAACCGGACCTCGGCCTTCGACCCTTCATAGGTATCTTCCTGCCTTATGGTGATTGGAACACTGGACTTGGAAGATTTGAAAGTTCCCTATTCCTCAACTTCTATGTTTGAAAGTGTGAGAACCAGATAACGAGGGGTTATTTGGATGCCTACCCCCGAAATCCTACCTAGACTAAAATTTTCTTTTGGCACCTCCTGTGGAGGACAACTTAGTGATTTGTTAGGAATATTTTAGATGAAGTTGTTTTGTGAGGCTGGGGGTGAAAACCAACCTCGTTTGATTAAAAGTGGGAGTGGATAGTCCTATCAAGAAAAGATGGGGTGTTTTCAGAATCCCTTTGGAGGAAACCTACTTAGACCTCCACGTT
>ML782673.1:388602-400892 GCA_009831015.1 Picea engelmannii
TTATGCTCATGAACTTGAATGAAAGAATCCTTTACTGTTTAGTATGACCCTGCATTCCAATGTATTTGGTTATCTGACCCTGCATTCCACATGTATTTGGTTATCTGAATAGTATTCTTCATACCTTTCTTGTTATATTGCATTTGATTGACAGTTTCTAAAAGCGCTGGTTCATTAAGATATTATGATAAGTAAATCCCTTCATTGTGCTTTCTTGGTATCCCATTGATCCACCTACTGAAAAGTATTCAATCCTTAAGTTACCAGGCATACTTAGCTTACAACCCTAAGTAGTTTCCTGGAGTGATAACAAATAGCACCTGTTTTATGTCAAAGAAGTAAAACATCATGTCATCTATCATAATGCATCATCATCAAGGATAAATGTTTTATCATCATAAAAATCCAGATCACTTGCGAGCAAGTGTCCTCAAAGAATAAGTTTTCTAAGTGTGCCAGAGCGGGATGTTACATACACCCCCTCTTGGTCTAAACTTTGTCCCGAAGTTTCTCAGTATAAATGCCAAAATAAACGTACCACGATATCATAAGTACCACAGTATCATAAGTCTATTTATCAAACAAAAATGGAAACTGTTGGCGCATATAAAATGCGTCCTCCCAGGTCGCCGAGTGCGGACTATAACTGTCCCACTGGACCTTGACCTGATCTATCGTTTGACGTCGTAACTGTCAAACGCGATGATCTAAAATGCAGACTGGCTTAGCCGTGAGCGCTCCCTCGTCCGACACCTGTAAGGAACTCATGTCAATCACATGTGTAGGATCACTAATATAATGTCTCAAAACTGATACATGAAAAACATCGTGCATACGCCTCAAAGAATCAGTCAAGGTTAGTCGATAGGCCACGGGCCCCTTTCTCTCCACAATCTCGAAAGGTCTCATGAACCTAGGAGAGAGTTTAGCTCCCTTCCCAAACTTGATCGAACTCTTATGCGGTTTAACCCGCAAGAAGGCTCGATCGTCGACCTCGTAACTACGGTCGACTCAGTGTGCATCGGCATAACTCTTCTGTCGATCCTACGCTTCTTTTATCCTTTGTCTTATGGTTTTCATCTACTCTTCCATTTCTTGGATCGCTTCTAGTCCCACCAGGACCCTATCCTCAAGCCGATCCCAACTCAAGGGAGTCCGACATGGTCTCCCATAAAGGAACTCAAAAGGCGCCATCTTAATGATTCTTTGGTAGTTGTTGTGATAAGCGAACTCTACTAGAGGCAAGAATTCCTCCCAACGTTTTTGTTGGTCCATCACGTACATGCGCAACATGTCTTCCAAGTTTTGGTTCGTTCGTTCGGTCTGTCCGTCAGTCTCTGGGTGATACGCAGTACTAAAGTTAAGTTGGGTCTCCAAGGCCTCTTGGAAACTCGTCCAAAACCGTCATGTAAACACCGATCCTCAATCGGATATAATCTTCTTAGGCACTCCATGTAGCCTCACAATCTCACTGATGAAAACTCTCGCTATGTACGGTGCCTGATACGTCGTACGCATAGGAATAAAGTGGCACTCTTCGTCAAAGTGTCTACTACTAAAAAAATCGAGTCGTGTCTCCTTGCTATCAGTGGCAATCCAACAATAAAATCCATCGAAATGACTTCCCATTTCGATTCCGGAATGGCATGTGGTTGAAGTAATCCTGCTGGGTGTCTATGCTCAGCCTTTACTTGCTGACACTCTAGACATCTAGCCACAAAGTTGACTATGTCGACCTTCATTCCTTTCCAGAAGAACAAGGGCTTAAGGTCTACCCTCATCTTTGTAACTCCCAGGTGAGCCATGTAAACTGCTCTATGAGCCTCGCTTAGGATCAACATCCTCAACTCGTCATTTGGCGGTACGTAAATCCGACCTATAAACCTCAATAAACCATCGCTATCAAATGAATACCCCTCATATCGTGGTACCATCATTGTGTTTTTTCCGATAAAACCCTCGACATCCTTGTACCAGTCATCGTCACGCTGTAAAGAGAGGATCTTCTCATGTAGGTTCGTCTGAAGAGGCATGATCAAAAAGATGCGTGGTCTCCGACTCAAAGCATCAACTACTCGGTTCACTGTCCCCTTTATGTAAGTAATCTCAAAGTCGTACTCGCTAAGCAATTCCGACCAACGCCGTTGTGGCACATTCAGGTCGCTTTGCGTGAAAATGTGTTGTAGTCCACAATGATCAGTCTTTAATTCAAATTTTTATCCAACAAGGTAGTGTCTCCAAACCTTCAAGGCATAAATAATGGCTAATAACTCCAAATCATGCGTCGCGTAATTCTCCTCATGCCTTCTCAGTTTTCTCGAAATGTAAGCAATCACTCCTCCGTCTTGCATCAAGACTCCGCCTAAACCTTCCTTGGATGCGTCAGTGCATACCAAGAAGTCTATGTCCATGTCAGGGACCTTTAGTATTGACGTTGTTGTCAACAACTCCTTAAGTCTTCGAAATGCTTCCGTGCATTTCTCATTCCAAACAAACTTCTTGTTTTTCTTCTGCAATTCCGTGATCGGACTTGCTATCTTCGAAAATCCCTCGATAAACCGTCGATAGTATCCCGCTAAACCCATAAAACTACGCACTTCTGTGACATTCGTCGGCACAGGCCATTCCATAATAGCCTCAACCTTGGCTGGATCCACGGCGATACCTTCGCTGGAGATAACATGCTCTAAGAAATGAATCCTCGATTGGTATAAAAGAGCATTTGGATAACTTCCCATATAATTTGTGTTCTCGTAAACATTGTAGCACCAAGCGCAAGTGCTCATCATGCTCCTCTTTCGTCCCAGAGTAGATCAAAATATCGTCAATGAATACTTGGACGAACTTGTCCAAGTACTCGCGGAACACCCCGTTCATCAAACTCATGAATACCCCTGGGGCATTTGTCAGTCCAAAAGGTTAAACAGTAAACTCGTAATGTCCAAATCAATTCTTGGTAAGGGATACTGATTTTTGATCGTAGCCTTGTTCAGTTGATGGTAGTCAATGCAAAGCCTCCATGATCCGTCCTTCTTCGGTATGAAAATAACTGGTGCACCCCACGGTGACACACTAGGGCGTATCAGTCCCAGGTCTAACAACTCCTTCAGTTTCATTTTCAGATCTTGCAACTCCGGGGTCGACATCCGATAAGGCGTTCTCGCTATTGGTTCAGTCCCCAGTTTCAGGTCTATGGTAAACTCCAATTCTCTTTCCAGCGGCATCCCAGGTAACTCTTCTGGAAACACGTCCGCAAACTCCTTCACCACTGGAAGGTGTTCTAGACCTTTTGCTACTCCCTTTTCATTTAGCGCAAGGATCGCATAAAACTTGCACCCCTTGCGCATACTCTTCCATAACTGTAAGGAAGAGACGAAACTCAGGGATACTCCCTGGTTCCGTCCTACAATCACCCGTCTCTATCCTTCATCATCCATCAAGCTCAACCGTTTCGTTTTACAGTTGAGTATCGCCTCCTGCGATTCCAACCAATCCATACTGATCACGACGTCATAAGATCCCAAGATCGTGACGTGCAAGTTGACCCTCGTGACAAAATCTCCTAGGTTAAGGGCACAACCCTTAATATTTCCTCCTACCTTCTGCTTGGCTCCAGAAGCCATCTCTACGAAGCTAAACTCATCTTGTTCGACTACCTTTACCTTAATCCTTTTTAGCGCTACACTAGAAATGAAACTCTCAGTAGCTCCTGGGTCAATCAAAATACTAAGGGTCTGGTCAGCGACAGTACCTGTCGTCTCGAGCACAATAGACTGGTGCTCTGCCTGGAGTTTATTCACCGCTGCGTGAATCCGATGGGCCTTGCCCATATCTCCCACTGTAGTGGGTCCGGCTGATCCGGACGCTCTGGTCCTCTCCACAGGACAATCATGCTGGTAGTGCGGCTCCCCACACATCCAACACCCCTTCTTTGGCCCAATAGCCCTGGTATCTGAAGTAGAAGATGACGGCCCACTGGCCTGGAAATCCGGTCTATTCTGCTAAACAGGGCTAAATTGTTATTGTTGCGGGCGACGCTAGTGTTGGTGCTATGGTCCTCGATAAGGTGTCCGCTGCTGAGGCGATGGTCATCGTGGTGTAGAAAAAGTGTATCCCCTCTGGAAGCCACGATATCCCGGTGTATGTCTCGCTGGTGTCTGCGGTTGCGGCATACCAGATGAACCCTGCCCTGCAGGTCTCGCTGGAGTCTTGGTCTGACCCCCACTGATAAGCTCCTCCTCTGCTATGAGGGCCTTTTGGACAACGTCATGCAAGGTTTGAGGCATCAGAATCCTAACCTTTGCATGCAGGTTGTCGTTAAGGCCAAACACGAACCTGTTGACCTTGAGCTTCTCAGTGTTCAAGTGCGGAGCATACCAAAGAAGCTCCAAAAACGTGCCTCGTACTCGGGCACCGTACGACCTCCCTGGCGTAATGCGTTGAACTCATTGAGTTGTCGCTCAATGAATTCCTCTAAAAGATACCTCTCTTGGAACCGTTCCTCAAGCAGTTCCCATGACACGTCTTCGACGGCCATGTTCAGCTGTGGCAGGAGGGTCTTCCACCATAGAAGAGCACTCCCCTTTAGTTGAAAAACTCCCATGCGGACCTTCATGTTGGGGGTATAATCACGATGTGCGAAGCACATTGCCATATTCTCCAACCATGTCTCGGCGGCTGTGCCGTCCGGGGCACCAAAGAACTCGGGAAATTTTACCTTCTCGAGTTCACGGTGAATGCTACCTTTAACGGCCAGTGCGCGTGGCAGAACCTCAATGACTGCCGACGCTCTGGCCTCATCTCTGTCCAATCGGCTGATCAGAGCCTCGGACATGCGCTGAAAGGACCTCATCATCCCAACAACGTATCCAACTGCGATCTTCTCCTATCCAAGAACCTGCTCGCCTCCCTGGGGGTTAGACCCCTCAGGCGTGGATGCTACGGGAGGCGTCACGCCTCCTCCCCTAACACCCCGTCGTCTGCCTCTGTGGCGTCCTCTAACCATGATTATCTGCACGCACACAATCAACTCGATCAGCAACAGTATAATCAATCTAATCAATTCAACGAATTTTGTGGCGAATCCCAAGTCACGGGTCGAACCAGCTCTGATACCATATGTAACGTCCTCCTCATTACGACAACCATTCTAATAACAGGTGCATATTTTTGTGTGTGTGTGTAAAATGTGTGCGCGCGTGTAGAAGTAACAACACACCTGACTCTACGTTGCCACTTGACGACCAACAAGACGCAACCAGGATGTTTAGCACAATAAGACTGAAGACACACAACGAGGAACTACAACAATATATGACCATAGGCATAAGGCACACCACACAAACATTAAGACATATTGGGGGTGCACAGTAAGAACACAGAGGGAAGAGTCCATGGTGTTAGGGTTACTATTTCTGCACCGGAAAGTAGGGCGTTTAGTCTTATGTCTTCTCGAAAGAAGATTAGACTGGCTCTTGGCCGACTGCTCAGGTAGAAACTAGTAACTCGACCTAGAACAAGATGCAAGCAAGACGAACACAACAAGACGACCCCGACATATCACAGTGACAACAAGCAATAAACGCCCCTAGACATAAGACGTACAATTAGCAGCTGCAAGCAGTAAATGACACCAGGTGTTAAGTACAGTACAATCACAGAAGGAAGAATCCATTAGTAGAGTTTACTATTTCTGCACAGAAAAGCAGGGCTTTTATTCTTATGTCTTCTCGAAAGAAGATTAGACAGGCTCCTGGCCGACTGCTCAGGCATAAACTATTAATCTTCGTCAGGTGTGTCGCAAGAGTGGAAACTGTGCCTTTAAACAGCCCGAGACTCTTGATACGGCACTGGATTCCTTCCACCGGAGATACACACAGACATATATACTAAGCTACAAGAGGTGTCTATATCCCGCCCGACACAACCGACCAAGGAACCAACGGAATACTATCAAGTACAACATAAAAAAGAAGAACAAATACGTCCCTCACAGAAGGCGCGTGACAAACAAACTCCGACCACGAAACCCAAGTTCAACATTAATCAAATGAACAACAACCCTCATTTACGAACTCTGCGTAATATATTGTACTCATATCAAGGTTATTACACCATATATGTTATTATTAACGATGGAAGTTACAATAACACTGCCATGAATTATTAAACACCTTTCATTTATCTCACATATTCGGGCCATGATCTTACAATTACAATACCTAGTATATGTTACATCCACCAAATTATAATGACCTTACAAGATAAAAACATTTCAAATATTCGTGAGGAGCTCACTATTCTATGTCATTTAGGATCATAAATTTCCTTGTAATGCAATAAGTAACCTCATATTTAGCCTCCTATTTATAAATAACCTCAATATATGAATAACCTCATGCGTATAAATACTTATAAAAATAAACTCACATTTATATATAAGATACTATTATGAATAACATCATGTTTAAAAGTAACAATCATCATGTTTAAAATAACATCATATCAAAAAATACCAAACATCTATTCAATACATAAAATAACCTCAATATATATGAATAACATCCGACTTTAAAAATAACAATATGACATCATAATTGAAAACGTAACTACATAACATCAACGATATTTAAATGACCATGTGTAAATATAACCATAATTAAAAAGAACATTGTACCAAATATCCATATTTTAAAATGCCAATATTTAAAAACTAATACATCTAAAATGACAATATATATAACATCATAAATAAATTACCATGTGACATCGTGGTTAAAAACTGTCCATATATAAAAATGACCATAATTAAACATGTCACATGTAAAGGTATCGACTTTTAGAAAGACAATGTATAAAATAGCGATATATTTCTTTAAAAAGACAAGCTTAAAAGTCAATACTCATTGTCAATAGATAAAGATAACCTCATATTACCATTAACGTCAATTAAAGATAACAATGTGACATCAGGGTTAGAAACTGTCCATATATAAATATATATACACTCATTTTATATAAATATATAAAACTTTGTTAGACAATATATAAACTGTTAGAAACTTTCCATAAATAAATATATAATTGTTATAGAGACAGGCCAAAACGTGTGCACATACCAAGTAATCATGGTTTCTCTACTGTAGTCTCTGTGTAAGGTTTTGCAAGTCACTGGTCAAATTTTTTAGAGACAGTTTTATTTCCTTTCTAGCAAAATGTCCAATGTGGATCTCAACATTAAACTATAGAGAATGGCAGGTCTTAATGATTCTATACGAGTCCACGAACAATAATTATCACAGTTATCTCTGATTCAACTAAAATAAAAATTGCAAACATTAAATCCAAATCTCAATATTCATTGGTGAACCGAAAACTAACAACATGAAATCCAAATCAAAATGGCAAGATTCATAAAACTAGAAAGGCTGTTAATGCAGACGAATTGCCAGGATTAAAATGAACTTCCAGGTTAAAATGAATTGCCAGAGATTAAAATGAGTTTCCAGAGGTTAAAAACGAATTGTCAGAGGTGAAAACGAATTGTCAGATATTAAAATGAGTTGCCAGAGGTTAAAAACGAATTGCTAGAGGTGAAAACGAATTTCCAGAGATGAAAACGACTTGCCAGAGATTAAAATGAGTTGCCAGAGGTTAAAAATGAATTGCCAGAGGTGAAAATGTATTGCCAGAGATGAAAACGAATTGCCAGAGATTAAAATGAGTTGCCAGAGGTGAAAATGAATTGCCAGAGATGAAAACGAATTGCCAGAGATTAAATGAGTTGCCAGTGGTTAAAAATGAATTGCCAGAGGTTAAAACGAATTGCGAGAGATTAAAATGAGTTGCCATAGGTTAAAAACGAATTGCCAGAGGTTAAAACGAATTGCCAGAGATGAAAACGAATTGCCAGAGATTAAAATCGAATTGCTAGAGGTGAAAACGAATTGCCAGAGATGAAAACGAATTGCCAGAGATTAAATGAGTTGCCAGAGGTTAAAAACAAATTGCCAGAGATGAAATCGAATTGCCAACGATTAAAATCGAATTTCCAGAGGTTAAAAATGAATTGCCGAAGGTGAAAACGAATTGCCAGAGATGAAAACGACTTGCCAAAGATTAAAATGAGTTGCCATAGGTTAAAAACGAATTGCCAGAGATGAAAACAAATTTACAGGATCGGAACAACATTATCCTCAGTGAAATTTGCATCAATAGTGACAAACGAAATGCCCAATGAGTTTTAAACCTTCATGATCAATAAGCAAAACAAATAGCATTCGAATTGCCATAATGGGTCCGAACCCTTTGGGCCTGTTATCACCCCATAATTTATGGGAATCAGCTGATGACTTGGATATTATCTGTATCTGGTGATTTGGTTCACAAATGATATTTCATTCTTCAAATAATTTGTGAAAAGAAAAAGAAAAAAAAAGAAAAAGAAAAGAAAAAGAAAAGAAAGAAAAGAAAAAAGAAAAAGAAAAGAGGGCAAAAAGATTTGAAATAAAAGCCCCAAGCAATAACCAGTGACTCGGTCATACCTTTCAAGCATGACCTAGTTCTTTTAAATTTTCAATGTTGATAGGATAGTGAATGCATCTGATCATACTGCCTAATCTTTGTCAGATATCCCCTAGGTTAGAATTAGTGAATACATCTGATCATACTGCCTAATCTTGGTCAGATAACCCTTAGGTTAGAATTAGTGAATACATCTGATCAGACCCTCTAATCCTGATCAGATAGCCCCTAGAAAGAATAAAATCTTGACCCAACTGTTTAATCTGGGTTAATTGCCTTGTGACAGTAGGATAGGACGTAGGTTAATTGCCTTGCCCCCTTGCCGAAATAAAGCCAGATTGATAATATGTTACCTTATAACTCCAGTGCCTGAATTTAATTGAATTGATGTCCCCCTTGGTGGTGTGTATGATAAATACCGAAAGAAAACCCATATAAATGCCCTTATCCTAAGTTTTCCTACGTATGACATTTTTCGCCCCCTGCCTATGGCTCATGCACTTTTCAAGGGCCCTGATCACGGCATTGAAATCAACGGCTCACAGTTGATTCCGGACCCCCCTTAGTGTTCTGCTTTTAACCAAAGGGGGGGGGGTCCGAAGTCAGAGATAACTTTTGCGCAGATCTGGACGGTCCAGAAAGGAGCGCGCCAATCCACGGTTTACATCGAATGTCAGACCCCCCCCTCCGTTCTACCTTTAATGGAGGGGGGGGTTCCGAGTTAGGGGATAATGCAGGCACTGATCTGAACGGCTCTGAGCGGAGCACTTAAACCGATGATCCACAATGAAAGTCGGACCCCCCCTCCTTTCTACCTTTAATATAGGGGGGGGGTCCAAGATTGATGTTAAAAAGCGAACATAGATCTGCGGTCAGAAATCCAGCGCGCAGATCAACAGATCGTGGTGATTTTCGGACCCCCCTTGGTATCCTATCTTTAATCAAAGGGGGGGGTCTGGGAAGCAATCTTCCTCACGATGGGCCCCATGTTACATGTTTCGTCGCCCTATTGGTTCACGGGTCTCATCCTCCACATGCTTTCTGACACTCCGTCTCCCCAGGACGTCACCCTCCACTGAGCCCACTTGTTCCACTCGCGTCTGGGTCTGAGTCCCATCCCATTACTACTGCCAGCCCTTGGTGTCAGCGCCATAACACCCTTCACTCATGAGCAACCCCCTTTGGCGACTTTACCCCCAATCACAAGCCTCCACGTCAATCGTCCGTATATGTTGTTCACCGTCACCTACCATGTCACCCCAAGTGGCCCGTTACACATTAATGACCGGATAAAACGCCCGTTGTCATGCTGACCGTTTTCCCGCGTCTGACCGACCCAGTTTTGAATAAAAACACCGTTGTGCCCACTTTCATTTGTTATTCGTCCCTCGTGCCAGAAACCAACCATCGCACCAGAGAACCTATCTATCATATTTCCATTACTTCCCCGTCGTTTTCCTTCCACCACCAGTAGACCCCACTAACATTGTTTGTTGCAGGTACAGTTGCTGAGATGGCATTTAAAACTAGGCTAGCGGAAGAGGAAGAGAATCCATTCGTCCCTCCTCTGGTCGATCTCGATAAAATTCCTCTGGTAGACAAGGACCGCTTGATAGCGGACACAGCATGCAGCTTTGATTTCTCTGATCTGCAATCATGGCTCTAAGAAGTTTTCCTAGATCAGAGTGACTAGATTAGGCTCTGGGATTCTAATCTGCCCCTATATCTATTCCCCCAAGTCCACCATTTCCCAGATTTTGCACTCAAGTGCCAAGCTCACTACGTCCCCGAACAAAAAGCCATTGTTTCCTCCTTGGGGGATGTCCTCTTCTTCATTACCCCAGAGGACATCGACCAAATGATGCAGATAACTCGCCCCAAGTCTGCGACCCCATTCAACCTGGAAATCCTCACCGAGCTCTACCAGAAGATGACTTTCCGGCAAAGAGCTCAGATTTTCGAGTTGTTCTCTCCCCCTTCATCTCCAATCCCGACCACCAATCCCCCCTATCCTTCTTCCATATTCTCCATCAAAGGGAATCAGATTATTACGGCTGTATGTGCTCTACTTGGATACTTTTCCGACCAATGGGTGGATGAACCCATCATGGGTTTCCTATCCATCTTTTCAAATGATGAAAGGCCAACCACTCAATTTGATTACAGTACTTTCTTGGCAAGTAACATCCATGAGCAATTCATGAATTTCACCACTGAGGGCATGTTTAGGTATTCATCTATTCTGGCCTACATGTTCTTATACTTTCAAGCAGACAGGTTCATCTTCTCCCTGCAGAAGATGGACTCTGACGGGAAGCCGCAGCCAGTCACAGCGTGGAGGTCCCTTCTGAAGCAAAATTTGGTCGAATATGATTTTACAGCATTCATTGACCAGTTCTACCACCCTGTGATAAGTATGCTAAGTGGCGTGCCTGAGCCACGAGTAAATGAAGAAGTCTGGAGAGTTCTTCATCTCTCAGAAAGTGCGAAGACAGGAGATTGGTACTTGTACCAGAATCACTCCGAAATCCGAGTCTATGGGTGCGATTTGGCACCATAAAAGCTTCCGAGATACATACCGGTAAGAGTTTTCGCACTAGAATAAATTAGACAAATTATGAACTCTGATGATATTCACTTTGTCTCCTTCAAAAAGAAACAACAAATGCAGCTCAAAGGGCAGATAGGTTCATTTATCTGCAATAACAGAGGCGCTGGTGATGAAGCAGAAAAATTATTGAGGGAAATGAAATTTCCAACTAGTTTCGCCTGGCACTACGACGCTTATGGAATCATTTCTGAGATGAGACTCAAACATAAGACTGGCCCATATGCGCATGAGCCCAGGCCCGAAATCGAAAAATTTGCCAATCAAACTGAATGGGAGCCGGATACATTGGGGGATGTGGAACCCGTGGTCAGGGCAGAACAGCAGGGGCCCTCAACAAGTGCGCTCCCCGCTACCACGCCACAGGTCCTCAAGGAAAAGAGGCCCCGACAGGAGTCATCTCCTCCTGTAACAGAGGTATCTACAGAGGAGTTTCAAATTCATTCTAAAAATCTTAAGACCATTTCAACGGTCGGCACAACAGCAGAAGCCACCACGTTGACTACCACAGTGACCACTACAGGGGCCAAGCAATTCACTTCATCTTTTGGCTCTAGTCAGCATAAAGAAGTAACAGTAAAGTCCAAGGATTCTCCCTTGGATACTCCACCAAGCAAGACTGGGCCCTAGCTGGGAATTTTTGAAAAATATGATTTAATCAAGAAAAGGAACTAGTCACTCACCAACAACGCTTATGCGCAATTCCAGAAGAAGTCCTCCATAGCCCAGCACAGGTTACTCTCAGCATTAGATACAGAAAAGGGCAAAATGCATATGGCATACCTCCATGCACTAGTGTCGGACCCCAAGGTTATATCCGATTATAGGAGGGCCACGTTTGAATTCCAGGCAAAGGATGTGCATCCAGCAGATCAAATGGATATGCATAAGCAAACTGGGGAAATGATTTCCCACACTTTAGCCCGCATTGCAACTTCTGCGGCAAAGTATCGGACAACACTAAGCAACGCCCAGACCCAACTGAAGCTAGAGAAGATGTCTTCCTTCGTGAAAGTCAACAAGATAAAGACTCTGGAGGAACTGGTCCTCAAGATCGGCTACGATCCGACGAATGTCAAGGCTGCCGAAGAAATGATCAAAAAGAAGAATGCTGACATCGCCGCACTAAGAAAGCAGCTAAAGCTCCCTCCAACAGAAG
>ML782673.1:413987-441474 GCA_009831015.1 Picea engelmannii
AAGAGAAGCCTCATGCTTCAGCTCGAGGAGAAAATTCAAGTCATGGATCAGGGGGTGCAAAGGTTTTTCCATAAGATAGACACTCTGCAGAGGAAAGGCTTGCCTAGTATGAAAGTCATCAACGATAAATTAATGACGCTTCCAGACTACAAGAAAAGGCTGACAGAAATATCTAAAGACAGTTCTAAGTTCACAGGAATACAGGCAAACATAACAGGCAGAGCTTTCATAGAGGCATTGCAGTTAGACATTGAGATCCAGCATGAAATCAAGCACATTTTCGTCATCAAGCCTACATTCTCTAAATACACAGAGATGGACGAAGTGTACAGAAGGTTGCTCAAAGTGACAGCGCAACTCATGTCCGATGGGAAGAGCTGTGAGATCTACTAGATTAGTAGATGTGCTGTCACTTCCATTCAGCTATCATTTCCAGTCAGCGGTCCTGTCAGCAGAGGTTGCGGAGGCACCTCACAAACGGCCTACCCCGAAATTCAGCCAACAGTTGTGATGAATCACCAAACGGTTTTGATTAGTTGAGTTAGTTATGCTAATAATAGTATGAACACGTCCTGATCAGTTATGACAGGATCGTATGTATTTTGACTTATAAATACTTCTTTTTTCAATGTATTGAGGGTTGTTGATTTGCACACCCGGTTGTTATCGAGCTGTAACATTTTTGACGTGATCCACCATTAATAAAGAAGAAGCTTTTCACAGGATTCCTGCGCATTTTTCACTGGTGATGTGATTTTCTTAGTAAAATGTTTTCTTGATACGTTATCATCTTGTTTTTCTATAACTAATCTATACGAATAGCGTTATGTTGCAGGATTTATCCCGGATACCCTGTTTCTGATTCTATAGATTTCAATGTTCTTATTCTAAATATCTTCAGTTAAGAGATTCTTAAGTGCTTGTTAATTGGAGTATTTTCTTTATATTTTCCTCTGTTCATCGCTTGAAATATTAAAGATCCAGTGAGGGGTGTTATTTCGCCTTGTGAAAGATTTCTTCTGAGTTTCTGGTTGCATCTCAGATTTTATTAAGTACAGACCCCATAGCCCAATGGAAGTGTGATTTTTCTCAACCAAATTTAAAAATCCTTTACAACAAAAAAAAACTCGTGCCTCTAACTAGCCTAAAATCTTAATTCAAACAAATCTAAATTACATAGAGAGATCCCTCTCTGAAGCTGGAAGGGCTAGATCCCAGCTTTAAAAGTGGTTGGTTAAGGTTACCTTTGTGTATTTCCTCTTTTCAACCTCTAGGAAATTTACAGAGTGATAACAGGGCCAATAAATAAAACAAAGGGTATTCAAATTACCCAATGAAATAAAGTTTTCCTATCAACAGAGGTATAACATTCACAACAGTTACCCATTCACATGCAGATCTAAACATACATCCAAATGAATTCTACTCTACCAGAAGTTAAAATCATATCGTTGCCCTTCGCTTGCCTCGGATGACGTCCCGCACTCCGTGTCGCTTCCCGCACTCCATGCCGCTCCTGCTCACCGACCGTAGAGACCTCACCGGTACCTCCCAGCTAATCGCTAGGGGTACTCTGCTTCCCCCTGAGCCCCCCGAGCCGCAAAGGGGCCACACAAGATCCAGAGATAAGACTAGCTTCTCAGCTCGCCTCCAAGGCGGAGCTACCACTCCAATACCACTGAGAAATTCCCAAATCCTCACAGGCAAATAGTCAAGACACAATCCGGTAGCGTAACGTTATGCTAACCTTTCCCCCCTTCTTCCTCCAATTTCCCCTTCTTTTATAGAAATTTGAGACCCACCTACTTTCCTAAATCATTATAAATTTAAGTTTTATTGACCATCCTCTAAAATTTCCATGTCGTCCAACTGTCACTCATCCCCCATGTTTCTCCAAAATTATTTTCTTTAATTTAAATAAAAGACTCATTTCCCTCACCCCTCCTATAGTCGCTCCTAAAATTACTCCTAGGGTTCCTAGATCCCCTCTCAGCTTTTATTAACTTTCGTAAAACGAAGTTGCTAATTTTTAGTAACTCCTTAATTGTTGATTTCTTTTTGCTTTTTACCCTATGTTTCCTTACTTTCCTTTATTAAGTTCTCTTTATTACAAGTTCTCTTATTTCTATTAATTGTTCATTTCCTTTATATTTTTATTTTATTTTATTTTATTTATTTATTTATTTTAAAACCCAAAAAGTTAAATGCACTCATTAAACCTTTCATTGTATTTCTAAAATCCTAACTTTTATGCTCCCACACTTTAATAATTTTAATTCTTCTTTATAATTTAAAAGCTATGGGTTTCACTTAATTTATCTCCCTCATTACTTTACCCCCTTTAATTTTAAGAAGACTTTAACTAACACTTAGGAGGGTTTTAGTTTACGTCCTTAATTTTTTTTTTTTTTTTGAGGGTCTTCTCTTAAGGCTAATCAAAATTTTATCTTAGAGATGTTTTAAATTTAGGTTTAGATTTGAACTGGCTACAATTAATTAGGGGAGTCGTTTTAAGAATTTCATCAGGCGTTAAGGTCTCAGGGTCATCTAGGTTGTCTCATCATCATCATCAATGCGACGTGCCCTTCAGGATGCACTACGTGCTCCAAGGGTGGCACTCGCCTCGTTTGCCTCTATGGTGCAACGTGCCCTTCAGGATGCACCACGTGCTCCAAGGGTGCCACTCGCCAACTTGTGTTTCTTTTGCGCGACGTGCCTTTCAGGATGCACCACGTGATCCAAGGGTGCTACTCGCCAACTTGACTGATTGGTAGACATCTATAACCCCTAGAGTCAACACTCCTCCAGGTGAACTTGTGGGAGACTAAGGGATCTAAGGAATAAGGCCCCCGCTTTATTGCGCACCCTTTAGAATCATCGTAAGCGATTGTCGCAGTCTGCCCTCATGGCATCGTGGATCCTCTCGAACTAGGTAATCGTTAACCTACAGTTCGATCCACGGTGGGAATGCTAGTAGGATATGGCAGGGCTGCTGTCCACACCTCTCCCTCAACCTCTATGGAACTCGTGTGTGGCCCGTTTACTCCATATGTGAGTCTGGTCGGCAAGCTATCGTCAGCCTGCATCATCAACCATCATGTCAGAACATGTCAACAACATATCATCAAATCAATAAATATCATAGTAAATAAATCAACTCAATATCACACTCCCTGACTCAATCCGGAGTCCAAGGGTTCCGTCAATGCCTCTGCATCCTCCAGGTCAAAAACCCTACACACTCAATAAAACTGAGTCAATAACACCTGTTTTATGTCAAAGAAGTAAAACATCATGTCATCTATCATAACGCATCATCATCAAGGACAAATGTTTTATCATCATAAAAATTCAAATCACTTGCGAGCAAATTTCCTCAAAGAATAAGTTTTCTAAGTGTGCCAGAGATGGATGTTACATACACCCCCTCTTGGTCTAAACTTTGTCTCGAAGTTTCTCAGTATAAATGCCGAAATAATACTACCACGATATCATAAGTACCACAGTATCATAAGTCTATCTATCAAACAAAAATGGAAACTGTTGGCGCATATCATATGCGTCCTCCCAGGTCGCCGAGTGCAGACTATAACTGTCCCACTGGACCTTGACCTGATCTATCGTTTGACGTCATTACTGTCGAACGCGATGATCTAAAATGCAGACTGGCTCAGCCGTGAGCACTCCCTCGTCCGACACCTGTAAAGAACTCATGTCAATCACCTGTGTAGGATCACTAATATAATGTCTCAAAACTGATACATGAAAAACATCGTGCATACGCTTCAAAGAATCAGGCAAGGCTAGTCGATAGGCCACGGGCCCCTTTCTCTCTACAATCTTGAAAGGTTCCATGAACCTATGAGAGAGTTTAGCTCCCTTCCCAAACTTGATCGAATTCTTATGCGGTTTAACCCGCAAGAAGACTCGATCGCCGACCTCGTAACTACGATCGACTTGGTGCGCATCGGCATAACTCTTCTATCGATCCTGCGCTTCTTTTATCCTTTGTCTTATGGTTTGCATATGCTCTTCCATTTCTTGGATCGCTTATGGTCCCACCAGGACCCTATCCTCAAGCTGATCCCAACTCAAGGGTGTCCGACACGGTCGCCCATAAAGGAACTCAAAAGGCGCCATCTTAATGGTGCTCTGGTAGCTGTTGTTATAAGAAAAATCTACTAGAGGCAAGAATTCCTCCCAACGTTTTTTTTGGTCCATCATGTACATGTGCAACATGTTTTCCAAGGTTTGGTTCGTTCAGTCGGTCTGTCCGTTAGTCTCTGGGTGATATGCAGTACTAAAGTTAAGTTGGGTCCCCAAGGCCTCTTGGAAACTCGTCCAAAACCGTCCTGTAAACACAGATTCTTGATCGGATATAATCTTCTTAGGCATTCCATGCAGCCTCACAATCTCACTGATGAAAACTCTCACTATGTCCGGTGCCTGATACGTCGTATGCACAGGAATAAAGTGAGCACTCTTCGTCAGAGTGTCTACTATTACAAAAATCATGTCGTGTCTCCTTGCCGTCAGTGGCAATCCAACAATAAAATCCATCGAAATGACTTCCCATTTCGATTCCGGAATGGCATGTGGTTGAAGTAATCCTGCCAGGTGTCTATGTTCAGCCTTTACCTGCTGACACTCTAGACATCTAGCCACAAAGTTGACTATGTCGGCCTTCATTCCTGTCCAGAAGAACAAGGGCTTAAGGTCTACCCTCATCTTCGTAACTCTCAGGTGAGCCATGTAAGCTGCTCTATGAGCCTCGCTCAGGATCAACATCCTCAACTCATCATTTGGTGGTACGTAAATCCGACCTCTAAACCTCAATAAACCATTGCTATCAAATGAATACCCCTCATATCGTGGTACCATCATTGTGTTTTGTCTGATAAAATCTTCGACTTCCTTCTACCAGTCATCGTCACGCTGTAAAGAGAGAATCTTCTCACGTAGGTTCGTCTGAAGAGGCATGATCGAAAATATGCGTGGTCTCTGACTCAAAGCATCAGCTACTCGGTTCACTGTCCCCTTTATGTAACTAATCTCGAAGTTGTACTCGCTAAGCAATTTCGACCAACGCCGTTGTCGTGTGTTCAGGTCGCTTTGCGTGAAAATGTGTTGTAGTCCACAATGATCAGTCTTTAATTCAAATTTTCGTCCAACAAGGTAGTGTTTCCAAACCTTCAAGGCATAAACAATGGCTAATAACTCCAAATCGTGCATCGCATAATTCTCCTCATGCCTTCTCAGTTTTCTCGAAATGTAAGCAATCACTCGTTCGTCTTGCATCAAGACTCTGCCTAAACCTTCTTTGGATGCGTCAGTGCATACCAAGAAGTCTATGTCCATATCAGGGACCTTTAGTATCGGCGTTGTTTTCAACAACTCCTTAAGCCTTCGAAATGCTTCCACGCATTTCTCATTCCAAACAAACTTCTTGTTTTTCTTCTGCAATTCTATGATCGGACTTGCTATCTTCGAAAATCCCTCGACAAACCATCGATAGTATCTAGCTAAACCCATAAAACTATGCACTTCTGTGACATTCGTCGACGCAGGCCATTCCATAATAGCCTCAACCTTGGATGGATCCATGGCGATACCTTCACCGAAGATGACATTCCCTATGAAATGAATCCTCGATTGGTATAAAAGAGAATTTGAACAACTTCCCATATAATTTGTGTTCTCGTAAACATTGTAGCACCAAGCGCAAGTGCTCGCCATGCTCCTATGTCATCCGAGACTAGTTCAAAATATTGTCAATGAATACTTGGACGAACTTGTCCAAGTACTCGCGGAACACCCCGTTCATCAAACTCATGAGTACCTCTGGGGCGTTTGTCAGTCCAAAAGGTAAAACAATAAACTCGTAATGTCCAAATCTCGTCTTAAAATCGGTCATAGGGACTTCATCCTCCTTGATCTGTAACTGGTGATATCCTGATCGCAAATCGATCTTGGAGAACACTGTTGCACCCTTCATTTGATCGAATAGATCATCAATTCTTGGTAAGGGATACTGATTTTTTATCGTAGCCTTGTTCAGTTGACGGTAGTCAATGCAAAGCCTCCACGATCCGTTCTTTTTCCGTATGAAAATAATCGGTGCACCGCACGGTGACACACTAGGGCGTATTAGTCTCAGGTCTAACAACTCCTTCAGTTTCATTTTCAGCTCTTGCAACTCCAGGGTCGACATCCAATAAGGCGTTCTCGCTATTGGTTCAGTCCCCGGTTTCAGGTCTATGGTAAATTCCAATTCTCTTTCCGGCGGCATCATAGGTAACTCTTCTGGAAACATGTCCGCAGACTCCTTCACCACCGAAAGGTGTTTTAGAACTTCTGCTAGTCCCTTTTCGTTTAGCGCAAGGATCACATAAATATTGCACCCCTTGCGCATACTCTTTCGTAACTGTAAGGAAGAGATGAACCTCAGGGATACTCCCTAGTTCCGTCCTATAATCACCCGTCTCTGTCCTTCATCATCCACCAAGCTCAACCATTTCGTTTTACAGTTGAGTATCACCTCATACGATTCCAACCAATCCATACCGATCACGAAGTCATAAGATCCTAAGATCGTGACGTATAAGTTGACTCTTGTGACAAACTCTCACAGGTTAAGGGCACAACCCTTAATCTTTCTTCCAACCTTCTGCTTGGCTCTAGAAGCCATCTCTACGAAGCTAAACTCATCCTGTTCGACTGCCTTTACCTTAATCCTTTTTAGCGCTACACTAGAAATGAAACTCTCAGAAGCTCCTAGGTTAATCAAAATACTAAGGGTCTGGTCAGCGACAGTACCTGTCGTCTCAAGCACAGTAGACTAGTGCTCTGCCTGGCGGTTATTCATCGCTGTGTGAATCCGATGGGCCTTGCCCATATCTTCCACTGTAGCGGGTCTGGCTGATTCGGATGCTCTATTCCTCTCCACAGGACAGTCATGCTGGTAGTGCGACTCCCCACACGTCCAACACCCCTTCTTCGGCCTAGTAGCCCTGGTACCCGAAGTAGAAGATGACGACCCACTGGCCTGGAAACCTGGTCTATTTTGCTGAAAAGGCCTAAACTGTTGTTGTTGGGGGCGATGCTGCTGCTGGTGCTGTGGTCCTTGATAAGGTGTCCACTGCTAAGGCAGTGGTCGTCGTGGTGTAGCAAAAGTGGATACCCTCTGGAAGCCACGATACCTCGGCGTATGTCTCACTGGTGTCTGTTGTTGCGGCGTACCAGATGAACCCTACCCTACAGGTCTCGCTGGAGTCTTGGTCTGACCCCCGCTGATAAGCTCCTCCTCTGCTATGAGGGCCTTTTGGACAACGCCGTGCAAGGTTTGAGGCATCAGAATCCTAACCTTTGCATGCAGGCTGCCCTTAAGGCCAAACACGAACCTGTTGACCTTGAGCTTCTCAATGTTCAGGTGCGGAGCATACCGGAGTAGCTCCATAAAACATGCCTCGTACTCGGGCACCGTACGACCTCCCTGTCGTAATGCATTGAACTCATTGAGCTAACACTCAATGAATTCCTCTGAAAGATACCTCTCTTGGAACCGTTCCTCAAACAGTTCCCATGACACGTCTTCGATGACCATGTTCAGTTGTGGCATGAGCGTCTTCCACCATAGAAGAGTTCTCCCCTTTAGTTGAAAAACCGCCATGCGGACCTTCATGTTGGAGGTATAATCGTGAAGTGCGAAGCACATCACCATATTCTCCAACTATGCCTCGGCAGCTGCACCATCCGAGGCACCAAATAACTCGGAAAATTTTACCTTCTCGAGTTCACGGTGAATGCTACCTGTAACGGCCGGTGCACGCGACGAAACCTCAGTGGCTGCCGGCGCCCTGGCATCATCTCTGTCCAATCGGCTGATCAGAGCCTCAGACATGCGCTGAAAGGACCTCATCATCCCAACAACGTCTCCAACTGCGATCTGCTCCTGTCCGAGAACCTGCTCGCCTCCCTGGGGGTTAGACCCCTCAGGCATGGATGCTACGGGAGGCGTCACGCCTCCTCCCATAACACCCCGTCGTCTGCCTCCGTGGCGTCCTCTAACCATGATTACCTGCACGCACACAATCAAATCGATCAACAATAGTATAATCAATCTAATCAAGTCAACGAAAGCCGTGGCGAATCCCAAGTCGCGGGTCGAACCGTCTCTGATACCATATGTAACGTCCTCCTCGTTACGACAACCATTCTAATAACAGGTGCAGAATTATTTTTTTTTGTGTAAGGTGTGTGCGCGCGTGTAGAAGTAACAACACACCTGACTTTATGTCGCCACTCGACGACCAACAAGACGCAACCACGATGTTCATCACAAGAAGCCTGAAGGCACACAATGAGGAACTGCAACAATATACAACCATAGGCATAAGGCGCACCACACAAACATTAAGACATACTGGGGGTGCACAATAAGAACACAGAGGGAAGAGTCCATGGTGTTAGGGTTACTATTTATGCACCGGAAAGAAGGGTGTTTAGTCTTATGTCTTCTCGAAAGAATATTAGACTGGCTCCTAGCCGACTTCTCAGGCAGAAACTAGTAACCCGATCTAGAACAAGATGCAAGCAAGACGAACACAACAAGACGACCCCGATATATCACAGTGACAACAAGCAATAAACGCCCCTAGACATAAGGCGTACAATTAGCAGCTGTAAGCAGTAAATGACACCAAGTGTTAAGTACAGTACAATTACAGAAGGAAGAATCCATCAGTAGAGTTTACTATTTCTGCACAGAAAAGAAGGGCTTTTAGTCTTATGTCTTCTCGAAAGAAGATTAGACAGGCTCCTGGCTGATTGCTCAGGCATAAACTAGTAATCTCCGTCAGGTGTGTCGCAAGAGTGGAAACTGTGCCTTTAAACAACCCGAGACTCTTGATACGGCACTAGATTCCTTCCACCGGAGATACACACAGACATATATACTAAGTTACAAGAGGTGTCTATATCCCGCTCGACACAACCGACCAAGCAACCAACGGAATACTATCAAGTACAACATAAACTAGAAGAACAAATACATCCCTCACGGAAGGTGCGTGACAAACGGACTCCGACCACGAAACCCAAGTTCAATATTAATCAAATGAACAACAACCCTCTTTTACGAACTCTGCGTAATCTATTGTACTCAAATCAAGGTTATTACACCATATATGTTATTATTAACGATGGAAGTTACAATAACACTGCCATGAATTCTTAACCACCTTTCATTTATCTCACATATCCGAGCCATGATCTTACAATTACAATACCTAGTATACGTTACATCCACCAAATTATAATGACCTTACAAGATAAAAACATTTCAAATATTCGTGAGAAGCTCACTATTTGATGTCATTTAGGATCATAAATTTCCTTGTAATGCAATAAGTAACCTCATATTTAGCCTCCTATTTATAAATAACTTCAATATATGAATAACCTCAATATATGAATAACCTCATGCATATAAATACTTATAAAAATAAACTCACATTTATATATAACATACTATTATGAATAACATCATGTTTAAAAGTAACAATCATCATGTTTAAAATAACATCATATCAAAAAATACCAAACATCATGTCAATACATAAAATAACTTCAATATATATAAATAACATCTGACTTTAAAAATAACAATATGACATCATAATTGAAAACGTAACTACATAACAACAACGATATTTAAATGACCATGTGTAAATATAACCATAATTAAAAATAACATTGTACCAAATATCCATATTTTAAAATGTCAATATTTAAAAACTAATACATCTAAAATGACAATATATATAACAACATCATAAATAAATTACCATGTGACATCGTGGTTAAAAATTGTCCATATATAAAAATGACCATAATTAAACATGTCACATGTAAAGGTATCGAATTTTAGAAAGACAATGTATAAAATAGGGATATGTTTCTGTAAAAAGACAAGGTTAAAAGTCAATACTCATTGTCAATAGATAAAGATAGCCTCATATTACCATTAACGTCAATTAAAGATAACAATGTGACATCAAGGTTAGAAACTGTCCATATATAAATATATATACACTCATTTTATATAAATATATAAGATTTTGGAAGACAATATATAAACTGTTAGAAACTTTCCATAAATAAATATATAACTGTTATAGAGACCGGCCAAAATGTGTGCACATACCAAGTAATCATGGTTTCTCTACTGTAGTCTCTGTGTAAGGTTTTGCAAGCCACTGGTCAAAGCTTTTAGAGACAGTTTTATTTCCTTTCTAGCAAAATGTCCAACATGGATCTCAGCGTTAAACTATAGAGAATGGCAGCTCTGAATGATTCTATACGAGTCCATGAACAGTAATTATCACAGTTATCTCTGATTCAACTAAATTAAAAATTACAAACATTAAATCCAAATCTCAATATTCATTGGTGAACCGAAAACTAACAACATGAACTCCAAATCAAAATGGCAAGATTCATAAAACTAGAAAGGATGTTAACACAGACGAATTGCTAGGATTAAAATGAATTGCCAGGTTAAAACGAATTGCCAGAGATTAAAATGAGTTGCCAGATGTTAAAAACGAATTGCCAGAGGTGAAAACGAATTGCCAGAGATTAAAATGAGTTGCCAGAGGTTAAAAACGAATTGCCAAAGGTGAAAATGAATTGCTAGAGATGAAAACGACTTGCCAGAGATTAAAATGAGTTGCCAGAGGTTAAAAACGAATTGCTAGAGCTGAAAACGTATTGCCAGAGATGAAAACGAATTGCCAGGGATTAAAATGAGTTGCCAGAGGTGAAAACGAATTGCCAGAGATGAAAACGAATTGTCGAAGATTAAATGAGTTGCCAGAGGTTAAAAACGAATTGCCAGAGGTTAAAACGAATTGCCAAAGATTAAAATGAGATGCCAGAGGTTAAAAACGAATTGCCAGAGGTGAAAATGAATTGCTAGATATGAAAACGAATTGCTAGAGGTTAAAATCGAATTGCCAGAGGTGAAAATGAATTGCCAGAGATGAAAACGAATTGCCAGAGATTAAATGAGTTGCCAGAGGTTAAAAACGAATTGCCAGAGATGAAAATGAATTGCTAGAGATTAAAATCGAATTGCCAAAGGTGAAAACGAATTGCCAGAGATTAAAATGAGTTGCCAGAGGTTAAAAACGAATTGCCAGAGATGAAAACAAATTTACAGGATCGGAACAACATTATCCTCAGTGAAATTTGCAGCAATAGTGAAAAACGAAATGCCCAATGAGTTTAAAACCTTCATGATCAATAAGCATAACAAATAGCATTCGAATTGCTAGAATGGGTCCGAACCCTTTGGGCCAATAAATAAAACAGAGGGCATTCAAATTACCCAACGAAACAGAGTTTTCCTATCAACAGAGGTATAACATTCACAACGGTTACCCATTCACATGCAGATCTAAACATACATCCAAATGCATTCTACTCTACCAGAAGTAAAAATCATACCGTTGCCCTTCGCTTGCCTCGGATGACGTCCCGCGCTCCGTGCCGCTCCTGCTCGCCGACCGTAGAGACCTCACTGGTACCTCCCAGCCAATTGCTAGGGGTACTCTGCTTCCCCTTTAGCCCCCCGAGCCGCAAAGGGGCCACACAAGATCCAGAGATAAGACTAGCTTCTCAGCTCGCCTCCAAGGCGGAGCTACCACTCCAATACCACTGAGAAATTCCCAACTCCTCACAAGCAAACAATCAAACCACAATCTGGCAGCGTAACGTTACGCTAACCGTTCCCCCCTTCGTCCTCCAATTTCCCCTTCTTTTATAGAAATTTGAGACCCACCTACTTTCCTAAATCATTATTAATTTAAGTTTTATTGACTATCCTCTAAAAATTCTCTGCCATCCAAGTGTCACTCATCCCCCATGTTTCTCCAAAATTATTTTCTTTAATTTAAATAAAAGACTCATTTCCCTCACCCCTCCTATAGTCGCTCCTAAAATTACTCCTAGGGTTCCTAGATCCCCTCTCATATTTTAATAACTTTCCTAAAATGAAGTTGCTGATTTTTAGTAACTCCTTAATTGCCGATTCATTTTTGCTTTTTACCCTATGTTTCCTTACTTTCCTTTATTAAGTTCTCTTTATTACAAGTTTCCTTATTTCTATTAATTGTTCATTTCCTTTATATATATATATATATATATTATTTATTTATTTTTTTAAAACCCAAAAAGATAAATGCACTCATTAAACCTTTCATTGTATTTCTAAAATCCTAACTTTTATACTCCCACACTTTAATAATTTTAATTCTTCTTTATAATTTAAAATCCTTGGGTTTAACTTAATTTATCTCCCTCATTACTTTACCCTCTTTAATTTTAAGAAGACTTTAACTAACACTTAGGAGGGTTTTAGTTTACGTCTTTAAGTTTTTTTTTTTTTTGGAGGGTCTTCTCTTAAGGCTAATCAAAATTTTATCTTAAAGATGTTTTAAATTTAGGTTTAGATTTGAACTGACTACAATTAATTAGGGGAGTCGTTTTAAGAATTTCATCAGGCGTTAAGGTCTCAGGGTCATCTAGGTTGTCTCATCATCATCATCAATGAGACGTGCCCTTCAGGATGCACTACGTGCTCCAAGGTTGCCACTCGCCTCGTTTGCCTATGTGGCGCGACGTGCCCTTCAGGATGCACCACGTGCTCCAAGGGTGTCACTCGCCAACTTGTGTTTCTTTTGCGCGACGTGCCCTTCAGGATGCACCACGTGCTCCAAGGGTACCACTCGCCGACTTCACTGATTGGTAGACATATATAACCCCTGGAGTCAACACTCCACCAGGTGAACTTGTGGGAGACTAAGGGCTCTAAGGAATAAGACCCTCGCCTTATTGCGTGCCCCTTAGAATCATCGCGAGCGACTGTCGCAGTCTTCCCTCACGACATCGTGGATCCTCTTGAACTAGGTAATCGTTAACCTACAGTTCGAGCCATGGCGGGAGTGTTAGTAGGCTGTGGCAGGGCTGTTGTCCACACCTCTACCTCAACCTCTCTGGAACTCGTGTGTGGCCCGTTTACTCCATATGTGATGCTGGTCGGTAAGCTATCGTCAGCCTGCATCATCAACCATCATGTCAGAACATGTCAACAACATATCATCAAATCAATAAATATCATAGTAAATAAATCAACTCAATATCACACTCCCTGACTCAATCCGGAGTCCAAGGGTTCCGTCGATGCCTCTGGATCCTCTAGGTCAAAAACCCTGCACACTCAATAAAACTGAGTCAATAACACTTGTTTTATGTCAAAGAAGTAAAACATCATGTCATCTATCATAACGCATCATCATCAAGGATAAATGTTTTATCATCATAAAAATCCAGATCACTTGCGAGCAAGTGTCCTCAAAGAATAAGTTTTCTAAGTGTGCCAAAGTGGGATGTTACATTGGTTAACGACATTCATCAATGGCCAGTAATCCAATGATTTCTCTTCATGCTCGACATGGACACATTCATTCGCATGATGAAAATTGTACCATTAGTTTTGTAGCAGGTGAAGACTATACACTTTTTCATGATCCCCTCAGTAGGTTCAATAGTTTGATTTCAGATCTATGAGAGTACCACAGTTTCATATTCTCTTCCTTTCACATGATTCAACAGTAGCAGTTCACATTCCTTCACTTCCATGATCCAGTTACAACAACAGTAGCATTAGCAGTTCCATCTTCATGATCCTGTAACAGTGACACCTTCCATCTTCCAACAGTCACATTCAGATATTCTTTGCTCCAATAGTTACAACAGTTGCAAATACAACACCAACCACATTTTCCTAATCCACCAGCCACAACAACTACATCTACTTATTAGGTAAGTGAAGGTATGTTCTTTGCTAATTTTTAGTCATGTAATTCCTTATTTGCTAGTAATGAATAATTTTGGAAAATTCCCTCACCATGCTCTATTTCTTTTTTCACTTACTTAACCTATGCCAAGTTGCATAAGGATATGCAACCACTTCAGTTGTGGGGGGGGAGGGAACCTATATTCACTACATACCATTATTCCATTTTACCATCTCATCATTCCATTTATGATTCACTAACATTTCTTTTCCAATGACACTTTGTTGAATTTCGCTTGATACACATATTGGCATGATTCATAAAGATAAATAAAAGGATTTCTTATACACAATGATGCTTTCTTATACACATTGATAGATTATTATTTTCAGTGAGTATATGACCAAGTTATTGCATCAAGAAAATCAATAAGTGAAATGAATGATTGTTAACACAAGAACCAACATTCGTTGTATTCATGGTTGTTACACAAGAACCAACCATAAGAAAATTTCACATGTTGTTACACCTGTATTACATGTTGTTACACATATATTACATGTTATTACATATGTATTTTACATGCTTCTAATCTTGTATTTTACATCCTGAAAATATTCCTTATTAAAAAGACATCATCAATCAAAGCCATAGTTCAAATGCCAAAAGTTCTTAAGAAGATCCATGCATGGTTGCATGAGGACATGCAACAAGTTGAGTTGGGGGTATGTTTGGCCTTAGAAATGTCACTTTTATATCCTCTTTTTCTTTCACTATTCAGGTTACATTTCATCGTCCCATTAACCTTCCATCATACCATTTCCATAATAATACTTGGGTTTCTCCTTATTATTTTCCATTGTATTCATTTTAGTATTATAAGTGAATTTGTGATTAAATATTAGAAAATTGACATATTTTCATTATACATCAAGGTTGGATGAGTTTGATGATGTGTGCAGGCATATGTGAAGATTTCAACAAACTCAAATATTACCACCTAGTCTCAAATTTGAATTTCATATTCAAGCTTTGAAGATTTGAAGAATATTTGAGACAATCATTCAAAGCATATTCAAAGGAGAAGATCATGGAGATTTTGAGAGGATATCTTATCCAATATATGAGTGGAGGATTTGAAGGAATAAGATGAGAGAATAGTGGATTTGTAATTATGACACTCTTCAAGAATTTCATGTATATAAGAGAGTGCTTTCTCTTCGTGAAGAGTCATGTAATTCACAATGGAGATTAGATTGGAGAGTTATAAATCATGTTATTCATAATTTAGTCTTGTAATTAGAAGAAGGGGATTTTTAGCTTTGATTCTTTCATGCTTTGTCATTTGACTCTTGTAATATAATTTGAGATTTATATATTGCGTGAGCTCACATATGCCTTTTGTCATTCAACTCTTCACATGTTGTATTTCTTTCTAGATTAATTTCCATCTTTCCTAGATTAGTCTTTCAATGCTTTCTTAGATTAATTTCATTTTAGCAATTTAGATTAGATTACTTCTACTTCAGTCCTGCATATATAGTGTGTGTGCTTCGTAAGCCTACGAACCTCGGATTGACAAATTAAATGGTTGGGCAAATACTACAATGAAATTAAACGACAATATTTTCGCCTAACAGATATAAGCCATTCACACAATATGGAATTTAGAGCTTAGAGCAATTAGAAACAACACATAATACACATTATCCATCTACTATTATGTTGCAAATAAAACCAAGATTTCATCAACCATGTAGAACCCTGTAATCCATGTTGAACAACATCATAAATATCAAATAAGAACACGACCCTCCAATTTACAAGGGGGTTGCACCTACTAGTATTATATATATCATTAACTTATAATTAATAGGATTTATCAATACTTTGCAGGCTAAATCCTCATTGTGATTTTAATCGTCAACAATGGGCTAATGTTACTAGTTCTTAATATGAAAAATGTAAAAAGTTTGGTGATAGTTTTTTAAAAATATTCAAATTTATAAGGATTTTATATAGTTTCTATAAAATTTTGGAATTTTTAAGGTAAAATAATTTTATTCTATGGAATTTGGACGAATCGTTTTTAGAAAAAATGGAAATTAGCGAATCTTGTTTTGGGAAAACCATGGAAAATTAGTCCATCAATGGAATTTAGCCCCGAAAATCATCTATGTTGGGAACTCAAGGGAAACTACTTCTAGGAAAACTATCAACAAACCAACAACAACCACTTGTCTTTTTAGTGAAATTCACATAGGAGTTCACTCTTTAGGAATGAAGACCTGGTTCTTCAACTTTCCAGCTCCAATTCTCTCTAGTTACACTCCAGCATGCTGTAGAATTCTCCCTCCATGGATACATTAGCCTCCATCTCTATTTCTTTCTCTCTTCTTTCTTCCCATGCACAAAAACTCAATGTGTAAAATTCTTGTCTCAAACCAGACAAATTTCCTCTCTTTGGATTTCCTTTCTTGACTCACACTCTTCCCCAAGATGATTTTACTTGACCCCCATGTGCTCAATAACTTTGGGATGTGACCACTAACAATCACCCTCTTACATGTATTCAATGATTGTCTTTGGGAACACTCAATCAGAAATGGGAAGGTTCATATACAAATAACAAATTTAGGAAAATGGATTGAATTAATATACATGGGTAATTTCCCCTTGGACCCTTCTTGGCCATTATCCTAGACACTCCCCCCTCTTGTGGATTAATTCATCCACCATATCTTTTCCATGTCCCGTTAGCAGTTGGCATCACATTTTATTATTAAACATTGAAACAAAATTCACATATTACATCGCTTTGGCAGTAGCCACACATTATATCTACACAAGAATTAATTCAATTGTGGATTATAGTGGGGATGTTACATTCCCCCTCCCCTACAATTGTGTTTTTTCCTCAATGCACTCATGTTCCTATCAACTCGTCAACCCAAGGAATGCACCATTAGTTTATGAGGGATAACCGAAGGGTTGTACAATTCATTTATCGGGGATAACCCAAGGGATGTACCATCCATTTATCAGGGATAACCCAATGAATGAGTCATTTTTTTATCAAGGTCCCCAATGTAGTTGGCTAGGACTTGGATATGTGGTTACATAATTTTAGCTGGTCAAAATGGAGTCGTGCATTACCTTTTCTTCAAAATTGTCAAACATCTGTAGGTATTCTGCCTGCATGTTTTTTTCATGCTCTCGTGTAGCATCTTTAGGACCATAGTAGGTACATTGAACCTTTACCAACCCTATGGATTTTTTCCTAATAAATTTAAATTTCTGGTCCAGGATGCGTATTGGTTCCATCGGAAAATCCCCTTCGTTCTCCACCTGCATCACATTCCAATCAATTATGTGGTTAGGATCAAACACATATTTCTTTAAAAATGACACATGAAATACATTATGCACTCTCATGGATGCAAGAAAAGATAAAATGTATGCAATTGGCCTTATCTTTTCTAATATTTTAAAGGCCCACAATATCTTACTTCCAACTTTAGGGAGCTTCCTAATCTTATCGAACTTTTCTTTTCCTTCACTTTCAAAAACACATGTTCTCCCATTTTAAAGTCTCTGAAAACTTTGTTCCTGTCTGCATAACTTTTCTTCCTATCCTAGGAAGATTATAAATTCTTCTTTATCTTTGTCATCTGATATTCCATTTCTTTTGACAATTATGGCCCAACAAGTGATCTGTTTGTTGGATTATCCAAACTCATTGGAGCGTTACATTTTCTTCCATACAATGCTTCAAATAGACTCATATTCAATGAGACCTAATACCAATTATTGTAGAAAAATTAAGCTAAATGAATATAATATTCCCACTTTTATGGCTAGTCCATCACATAAATTCTAAGCATGTCCTCAATTATTATGTTAGTGCTTTCTGTTTTCCCATCTGACCCTGAATGATACGTTGTATTGAGATTCAAATTTGTTCCAAATCCCTTGAGCAAAGCCTTCCAAAAACTGGATGCGAACTTTGGATCTCTATATGAAACTATTGCTTTAGGTACCCCATGTAGTCTAGTGACTTCCTTCATGCATATGTCGACAATATTTTCTTCCTTGTGTGTAGTATTCACTAGAATAAAATGTGATGATTTAGTCAATTTATCCACCACCACCATGATGGAAACATGTTGCTTCACTGTTCTGGGCATCTTAGTAATAAAATAAACCGTAACTACTTCCCACTTCCATTCCTAAATGGGAAATGGCTATAACAAACCTGTTGGATGCCTATGTTTAGTATTTACTTTTTGGAATTCTATAGATCTGGCTATGTAATTAGCCACTTCTTTCTTCATTGATGGCCAAAAATGTTGGCTTCTTACAACTATAATTGTTTTTTGATATCCTGGGTGCCCAACATATGGCACATTGTATATTTCCTTAAAAATTGCATTTTTCAACTCAAAATAGTTTGACACATATACTTTTCCTTTGTACATGAGAATCCCATCTTCTTTCAGCTCATAAGAATTAAATTTATGTTGAAAATTACCTTGTTGTAATGTCTCTTTTATTTTTAACTAATCCCGATCTAAATTTGTTGTTGCAACAATTTTTTCTTTCATATATGTCATGTACATGCTAATGGATGAAATATGCACTTCATGAGCTTTTCTACTGAGTGCATTGACCACTTGATTTTCCTTTCCCTTTATGTGCTTAATTTTGAAGTATATTCACTCAAAAATTCGATCCATATAGTTTTATTAACATTTAGTGTTGATTGTACAAACAAATTATTCAAACCATAGTGGTGTGTCCTTAGCTTGAATTTCTTACCCATAAGGTAATGCCTCCACATTTTCAATGCATGTACAATCGTTTCTAACTCCAAGTCATGTGTAGCAAAATTCCTCTCATTCTCTTTTAATTTTATGGACTCATAGCATACCACATGGTCCTTTTGACTGAGAACTCCATTGAGTCCTTCCTTGTATGCATCGATGCACACAAAAAAATATTCGTTTGGATATGCAATCTTCAAGATTGGTTTACTTGTCAATATTCCCTTCAACTATTGAAAATTATCTTCACACTTGGAAGTCCATTCAAACTTCACTCCCTTCTTTTTCAAGGAAGTGATTGGACTTGCAATATTTGAGAAAACTTTTATGAATATTTGGTAATAACCAACACGAATCATGAATGATATGACCTTTGTCAGATTCATTGGCACTGACCATCCTCTAATGGCCTCTATCTTCTCAGGATCAACTTTTATCCCTTCTGTTGAAATTATATGCCCCAAGTAGTGAATCTTTTTTTGGTAAAAGATTCACTTACTTAACTTAGCATACAATTTATGCTCTCTTAAAACTTGCAATACCATTATTAATTGTTGTTGATGTTCCTCTTACATTTAGAATAGACCAGGATATCATCTAAGAAAAAAATTACAAACTCGTCCATGTACTCCATCAAAATTCCATTCATCAAGCACATAAAAACTGTTGGGGCATTTGATAGCCCAAATGGCACTACCATGAATTCATAATTCCCATATTTTTTTTCGAATGTTATCTTGATGATGTCTTATTCCTTTATCCTTACTTGATGATAATCCGATATCAAGTAAATATTCAAAAATACTCTCGCACATTTCAGTTGATCAAATAAATCATAAATTATGGGAAAATGATACTTATTCTTTATGGTAACCTTATTAAGTTTCCTGAAATCAATACACAACCTTAAGGTTCCATAATTCTTCTTCACAAAAAGAATCAGGGCTCCCCAAGGCCACACACTTGGGAATATATAACCCTTCTTAAATAGTTCTTCAAGTTGCATCTGTAACTCTTTTATCTCTAGTGTGCCCATCCTGTAAGGTGTCTTAGATACCGGGGCATCTCTTGACAACAAATCAATGTCTCTCTTTAGTGTAAATCATGGAATTTCTCTAAAAACATCTTCAAAATCCATCAAGACCGGATGGTATTTAATGCTTGCCAATTTTTCTTTGGTTTCCTCCTCCATATGGGCTACAAATATCTGACATCCCTTCCTAAAGATCTTCTTCAACTACATAGATGAAATCTCTCTAACAACTATAGATCTTGGAATGCCTTGAATCTTTCCTTGTTTCCCTTCCTCATCAAGACATGTGATTGTCTTGTTGTAACAATCTAGGATAACATGATGTTTTTTGAACTAATCCATCCCAAATAGAGAGTCATATGAACCCAATGGTATGTTGTTTACATATACCTTCATGTTGAGTCCATTCATGTCTATTTGACAATCTTTAACCAAATCATTGATCTTTCTCTTAACCCCCATGGCTAACTCAAATAACCAAGATTTCTTATGCTTACTTCCTTACAAGTGAAATATTTCAACAATGTTATCATTTATGTAAATATGGCTATGTAGAATCAGATCATGTCACTGACAGGGGGCGCGGGGGGGGGGGTGAATCAGTGACACAACAATTATATCAATTTTCCATTTATTAATGAAAACATAATTTTGACACAGTATTTTATTGTGGAACCCAAATGGGAAAACCACAAATTATTTTCTATTAACTGCAAAATTTGTTTTACATGTTACATAGAAGGAAGCTGTACTTCCTCTTTGATCAACACCAACTAATCAGGATGCACCCAAACCTTTTTTTACCAGCACCAATTGGTAGGAGGCTACGACCCCCTTGTTTATTTAGCTACAACTAACAAGGAAGCACCAACTCCCTCTGCAGGCACCTACCTACCCTTGCACCACCCAACCACCCTTAATACATAGGTATTTCTATTTCTTTCTCGACTCTGCTTCAACTATTGATCTTCTGACTTAAACTGTAGAGAAACTTTCTTCTCACCACTTTTTCTTTTTTATATAATCTTCAAACTGGTGTGAAATTTAAAACAACATGTCCCTTTATTTGAACCATTGTACCTTTTCATTTAAAATGATAATCTAAACTTTAATTAATATCATTTTTCTTTTTATTCTTTATTCATTATTTTCATGATTTATTCTCTTTTAATCATGACTTTGTATCGGTTTATTTTTGTCATAAATTGATGACATTCATGGATCAATTTAATCATTTATACTCGATGCCTAATCTCTGTTATATTTACAGAGACCAGATTCTGTGAAGGCGCTTCCTTCAAACCATCGCATATGACCATGTGTTACATAACCACGGGCTTTACCAATTATAATGACATGTTATAATTTTTAATGTTCTTATAGCATATGACCAACGACGGTGACCGAATGCTAAGCTTGAAAAAGTTCTTGAGCGCTTTTACCAAAACAATGGTCGTGATTCAATCTCCTAATGAGATGGATGACCCATGGGATTTCAGTGTTTATTCCTTTGAGTCTTCATAACCTGCAACTCTCCAAAACTGTTGAAAACGTATAACGCTTGACGCATGTCCCTTTCAGAGTTTCGGCATTCGGGACTTCGTGCTTTTTAGAGTATTTTTCTTATGATGAAAAAACTCCCGAGATGAAAAATCCCTACGTGACGTATACTTGCTAACATCACAAGAAGACTTGACACATGATGAGTATGTGGATCTTGCTGACGTGGATGCACGCATACTGATGTGGCCTGCTTTTTTGGTCTGTCGACGTAGATATCTTGATGTATATTTGATCGACACTTAGGGGTCTTCCTTGATCCTCTGTGATCGAATGACCTAGATTCTATCATGACCTAGAATTTTGTGAGTTCCTACATTCTTGCATTTGAATTCTCCAACTCACAAGTCAACAATATGTCATGCACTTGCCATATGTCCTCTGGATCAACGATTCAGATCATTTCTTTGTTTTGGACTATTAGCTGACTCATAGGCATATTATCCTTGCAGATTCGGACGGTTAATATTTGCATGTCTAATTCTACAGTTGAGATTCGATTCCGGACCCCCCTTGCCATAATTCCTTTAATGAAGGGTGGAGGTCCTGAATTGGATGCATGAGTCTTGGATGACGGAGATGAAGGATCTTAGATCAACGATTAAGGTTGGATTCTAGACCCCCCTTTCCATTCTAACTTTAATGAAATGGGGGTGGTCTGGAATGGGGTGGTTTTGCATGGGTCCCCCTAAAACCACTCTCACTTATCATCGACATATTAAGGTGGGTGCACCTTACCTCGGTCTAACAGTTGTTGATTCATGCGCTTTCGCATCCGACGATCATGACTTTATATAGTCGTTTGACCAATCATCCAACGTTTCTTCTACTTGAAAATGATTTGACTGCTGAACAAGAACTTGGGTTTGATCCCACGGTCAATGGGTATATGGATAGTCAAAATATCATCCTTTTTGATGGTCACGATCCTCCCATGACCCTTAAGACCATGGTTAACTTTTGATCGAATGACAACTGTTCATTTCACAGTGATCGAACGGTTGTTGAGTCTTCTCACCATTTTTGTGTATTTGATTAACTGTGAAATCCTTCCACTGATCCCGACGACATCTTCTACACTCTGTTATTCCTTCAGAGATTTCTTCATGCGCTAGACTTTCTGAACATCATTGGATTGTTGATCCTATCATGATCAACAGTTCGTTCTTCTTCTTGATCTTTGGAATTCCGGTTATTTACTTCTCCTGTTGACATCAATGACAATTATGTCCAACAATCTCCCCCTTTGTCATTGAGGGAAACAACCAAACTTCATACACAATCTCCCCCTGTGGTGATTCTTCTGTCCTTTGAAGTTACTCTCCCCCTTTGGCATCAATGGAAAAGGGTTTTTTATTTTCTTATGATCTGTATGTATAAATGTTATATATATATTATTTTGACACCTGGTATTTTCTCCTGCAATCACACTTTGTCTGTCATAACTGAATAAATTTTTCTAACATTGATTGCTATCTCCCCCTAGATAGGTTCCCACTTATGCATTAGATTTTTGAGAGATTTTAAGTAGGAGGAAGAATTACTCCCAGTTTTTGCCTGAGATGTTCAAATACATCTCTGTTTAAGGGTTTTGTAAAAATATCTACCACCTGTTATTGTGTTGGAACATATTCCAATTTAATGTTCTTATTTTCAACCCGATCTCTTACATAATGGTATTTTATGGGGACATGTTTTGACTTTGAGTGCTGAACAAGGTTCTTGGAAAGACTTATCGTGCTTGTATTATCATAGTGGATAATGGTGGGTTCTTCAAATGTTATTTTGATATCTTGTAAAGTTTGTTTCATCCATTCCACTTGTATGCAACATTTTGCTGCTGCAATATGCTCAGCTTCAGTGCTTCATAGAGAAATTGAATATTTTTTCTTTCTTGTCCAAGCAACTAGTGATTCTCCCAAAAGGAATGCTCCGCCACTCATACTTCTTATGTCATCTATACTTTCTGCCCAATCAACATCTGAATATGCTTTTAACGTGAATGAGTCCTTGCTGGGGTAACACAAACCTAGATCTATGGTTCCCTTTAAATATCTGAAGATTATTTTTATAGCTTGAACATGAATCTCCTTTGGTTCTTCTTGGAATCTAGCCACCATCCCAACATCTTGCTTGACATCAGGTCTAGAAACTGTTACATAGAGAAAACTGCCAATCATTGATCTATAATATTTTGTATCTATAGTTTTGGACTCATCATCCTTTCTTATTTTGCATCCAACTGTCATAGGTGTACTAACAGGTTTGCAATCCTCTTACTGGAATATCTTAAGCATATCCTTAACATATTTAGACTGGTGGATAAAAACTCCTATTTTGGACTGTATTATTTGTAATCCAAGAAAGAAATTTAGTTCGCTAAGCATGGGCATTTCAAATTCTTGCTGTATCCTTTTAGCAAAGTATTCACTCATTTTTATTTCATTACTACCAAAAATGATATCGTCAACATACACTTCCACAATGATCAACTTATTACCATCAATTTTGCAATAAAGATTGTTGTATGTTGATCCCCTTTTGAGGCCTTGTTTTTGTAAATAAGAATCTAACCTTGCATACCATGCTCTAGGTGCTTGTTTTAATCCATAGAGTGCCTTCCTAAATTTGCAAAATAGTCCCCTTTGTTGGTTAATTTTAATCCTTCTGGTTGCTCAATGTAGACTTCCTCTTCTAAATTTCCATTGAGAAATGTTGACTTGACATCCATTTGGTATACTTTAAATTTTCTATAGCTGGAGAAAGCTAAGAACATCTTAATTGCTTCCAGTCTGACCACAGGTGCAAATGTTTCTTCATAGTCTACTCCTTCAACCTAAGAATACCCCTTACATACTAATCTGGCCTTGTTTCTGATTACTTTCCCATCTTCATTCATTTTATTTTTATATACCCATTTGGTTCCAATGACATTTTTATTTTTTGGTCTAGGAACTAGCTCCCAAGTTTGGTTTCTTTCAATTTGATCCAATTCTTCATTCATGGCTTTAACCCATTTCTCGTCTTTACATGCCTCTTTTATTGAGCTTGGCTCAATATGTGACAACAATGCTAATTCTGTTTGATACAACACTTGTCTTCTTGTTTGCACTCCAACATTCATATCTCCAATAATCAGTTCTTCGGAATGATTTTTCTTAATAATTCTTGAGGGTGTCCTTGTATCTCTTCTTGGAAATTCTTCTCTTATCCCTCCATCTTCACTATCTTCTTCACTATCACTAGTATCCATCACTATCACTAGTATCCATATAATCTTCTTCCCTTTCTTTTTCACTCTCTTCTACTTCTTTTAGTTGGGTGTTGAATGTCTCATCATCATCTTCATCTTTATTCGTAGATATGGTCTCTTGATTTTTGATCCTTATTGTTTTTAGATCATCTACTCTGACATCTGCACTTTCAACAATCTTATGTAATCTAATATTGTAGCATCTATATGCCTTTTTGTTTGAAGTATATCCAAGAAAAATACCTTCATCAGATCTGGCATCAAATTTTCCAAGACTCTCATATAGTCTTTTGATGTAGCATTTACTTCCAAAGACTTTAAAGTATTTCATTGATGGAGATATTCCAAACCATAATTCATAAGGGGTTTTATCACTATTAATCCTGAGATGACCTTTGTTCAATATGTATAATGTTGTGCTTATAGCTTCCCTTCAATATCCATCTGATAATTTTTCTTCATTTAGCATGGTCCTTGCAGCCTCCTGAATTGTTCTATTCTTTCTTTCAACAATCCTGTTTTGCTGGGGCATTCTAGAAGCAAAGAATTTTCTTTTTAATCCTTGAGTTTCATAGAAGACATCAAACTCTCTTGAGGTAAATTCACCACCATTGTAAGATCTAAGATATTTTATTTTTGTCTCTTTTTCATTTTCAACAAGGGTTTTTAAAAGCTTTGAATTTATTGAGTGCTTTTGATTTTTCTTTGAGAAAACATATCCAACTCATTCTAGTAAAGTCATCAATGAATAACATAAAGTAAGACTCTCCTTGCAATCTCTTGGTTCTAGTAGGTCCACATAGGTCAATGTGAACAAGTTCTAATGGTTTCAAGGTTGTGTATTATTTTTCCTTGAACCTTATTCTAGTTTGTTTCCCTAGTTGATAGTGTCTACACATAGCATTTGAAGGTTTTATGATTTTTGGCAAGTTTCTTACTGCACCAATGTTGCTGACTTTCACAAGATTGTCAAAGTTGATATGCCCCAACCTTCTATGCCATAACCAACTTTGATATACTGAATTTATATGACACTCTTCTTTTAATTTAGTATTTAGTACGTATACATTTTCAGGAGTTCTAGGAACAATGCCAACTAATTTTCCCATGTCTTCTCTCCTAATCTCACACTTTTGAGAGTCAAAGATACATAAGTGTCCTTGACGAAAGGTTTGACTGGCACTTAATAAACTAGGCTTCAATTTATCGACAAGTAGTACATTTCTAGCTTTGTCTTTTCCCAGGCTCACAGTGCCTTTCCCAAGTATGTTACTTGAAGCATTATCACCAAATGTAACTTTACCTATTTGTTTCTTTAAGTCTAAAAACTTGTTCTTTTTACCTGATATATGTTTCGAGCATCCACTATCAACATACCAGAGATCCTTTTCATCTTGAGTTTTCAGGGCAATAAGGCAATCCCTCTTTGATGTTTTTACTCTCCAAAGTTTCTTTTGCTCTCTAATTAACTTGGACTGTTATGAGGCTTCCATTAGTATTCAATTAATGGATTTATGACCATGGTTGTGTCATCTGAAGCATTGTAAGTCCCCCTCTTGTAAGGGTGTAAAGGGGTTATAGTTTCTGCCTCTAATTGGTTTTACTACTTGTTTATCTTTATGGATGTAGTTCTTAACCTTCAGATTCTTCTTTTTATATGCTCTACAGTTTATAGCTTTGTGTCAAAAATTTGAGAAAGCATAGCAGTAACCAAGAAAAATGCGAGGATACCTATTTTGATAAAGATTCTTTGGTATTGTCTTGCCTTCTTGATGAGTGACGGTAATGTTTTGGACCTCTTGTCATTACTTGTCTTCTCTTCATTCTTCTTCTTGAATGTAATTCGAAGAGCATATGCATAAGATTTTGAGTTAACATGGATTTCCTTTTGAGAATAACCTATTCCATTTTTATTTTCAGGATCTCTTTGAGCTGTAATAATATTATCTAATATTTTAGAGCTATTTTCAAATTTTGTTTGAATGATTTTTGCATCTAGTTCCTTTTTCAGATGAACTATTTATGCCTCCATTCTTTCACAAGTTATTTGTTTTTCCTTAAGAGACTTTTCCATATTTTCTTCGATCTTATTTTATTCTAAGATTTGTTTTCTCAGGTTGCTCATGATTTTCTCCATTTATTTTTCCTTTTGATCCTAATTTTCTTTTTGTTCAACTACAAAACCTTTCATGTGTCTATATCTGGTTTTGTATTTTCTTAATTCATTCAGAGCACTGAGAAGTTCTTCCTCCATATTGACTTCTGCTTCATCTTCTAGCTCTTCTTCATATTTGATTTTTTCTGTTTCATTCAACTCTTCAATACCTAAGAAAAGGACTTCATCATCGTTAGATTCATTTTTATCACTGGACTCAGGCGAACTGTTGTTTTCCTCTTTTGAATAACAATTGTTTTTCCCTCTGTAAAATTTTTTCTTAAAGTTGGGTTTTTCCTTTTTATTGTATTGAATATTTTTGTTTTCTTAATCTTCAGTGTCCTCCTTGGGGTAAGGACACTTGGATGCAAAATGACCAATTTTTCCACAGTTAAAGCGTTTGAACAGAATCTTGCCTTTGTACTTCCCTGAACCTTTCTAAAGTTTTCTAATGAAATTGGCTTCTTCCAAATCATATTCTTCATGATGATTAGATTGAGGATTTTGATTTTGATTTGTCTTTGTCCTGGATTCTTTGAAGGTTGTTTCATCTTTTGTTGATTTATCATGCCTTGTTCTCATTTCATATGCTGTAAATATTCCATTGAGCTGATAAAATGTGAGTTTTTTTAGAACGGATCTATCTTCTATTGATGAAATATTTGCATTATATCTCATAGGTAATGAACTTTGTATTTTTTGCACAATAGGTTTATCTGTAACTTCTTTTCCTGCTGCTCTAATTGAGATGACCTTCAAGATCTTCCTTCAATTTTGTTAGACTGTGTTGAAGGAACCCACTCT
>ML782673.1:441489-461057 GCA_009831015.1 Picea engelmannii
AAGAGGGGGGGGGGGTGAATGAGTGACACAAAAATTATATCAATTTTTCATTTATTAATGCAAACAAAATTTTTACACAGTATTTTATCGTGGAAACCAAATGGGAAAACCACAAATTCTTTTCTATTAACTTCAAAATTTGTTTTACATGTTACATAAAAGGAAGATGTACTTTCTCTTTGATCAACACCAACTGATTAGGATGCACCCACACCCTGTTTTACCAACACCATCTTGTAGGAGGATACGACCCCCTTGTTTAGTCAGCTACAACTGAAAAGGAAGCACCAACTCCCTCTGTAGGCACCAACCTTCCCTTGCACCACACAACCACCCTTAATACAAAGGTATTTGTACTTCTTTCTGGACTCTACTTCAGCTATTGATCTTCTGATTTGAACTGCAGAGACACTTTCTTCTCACCAATTTTTCTTATTTATATAATCTTCAAACTGGTGTGAAATTTAAAACAACATGACCCTTTATTTGAACCATTGTACCGTTTCATTTAAAATGATAATCTAAACATTAATTAATATCATTTTTCTTTTTATTCTTTATTCATTATTTTCATGATTTATTCTCTTTTAATCATGACTTTGTATCGGTTTATTTTTGTCATAAATTGATCATAGTCATGGATCAATTTAATCATTTATACTCGATGCCTAATATCTATTATATTTACAGAGACCAGATTTTGTGAAGGCACTTCGTTCAAACCATCACATATGACTGTGTGTTACATAACCACGAGTTTTACCAATTATATCGACATGTTATAATTTTTAATATTCTTATAGCATATAATCAATGATGGTGACCGAATGCTAAGATTGAACAAGTGCTTGAGCGATTTTACCAAAACAACAGTTGTGATTCAATCTCTTGACGAGATGGACGGATCACGAGATTTCAGTGTTTATTCCTTTGAGTCTTCATAACCTCCAACTCTCCAAAAATGTCGAAAAAGTAGAATGCTTGACGTGTGTCCCTTTCGGAGTTTCAGTGTTTGGGACTTTGTGATTTTTAGAGTATTTTTCTTATGATGAAAAAAATCTCGAGATGAAAACTCCTGACATGATGTATACTTGCTAACGTCACAAGAAGACTTGACACATGTTGAGTACATGGATCTTACTGACGTGGATGCACACATCATGACGTGGCCTGCTGTTGTGGTCTGTCGACGTAGATCTATTGATTTATATTTGATCAATGCTTAGGGGTCTTCCTTGATCCTCTATGATCATATGACCCAGCTTCTATCATGACCTAGCATTTTGTGAGTTCCTACGTTCTTTCATTTGACTTCTCCAACTCACAAGTTAGTGAGATGCCATGTGAGTGCCATGTGTCCTCTGGATCAATGAATTAGATCATTTCTTTGTTTTGGACTATTAGATGACTCCTAGGAATATCCTCCTTGTAGATTTGGATGGTTAAGATTTTCGTGTCTAATTTTACGGTTGAGATTCAATTTCGGACCCCCCTTTCCATACTTCCTTTAATGAAGTGGGGGGAGGGGGTCCGGAATTGAACACAGGAGTCTTGGACAATGAAGATTAAGGAGATTAGATCAACAATTAAGGTTGGATTCCAGACCCCCCTTTCCATTCTGACTTTAATGAAAGGGGGGGGTCCGGAATGGGGTGGTTTTGTGTGGGTCCCCCTAAAACCAATCTCACTTCTCGTTGATGTATTAAGGTGGGTGCACCTTACCTGGGTCTAACGGCTGTTGAATCATTCTCTTGCTCATCTGATGGTCAAGACTTTATATGGTTGTTTGACCAATCATCCAACGTTCCTTCTACTTGAAAATGATCTGACTGCTCAACAATAACTTGGGTTTGATCCCACGGTCGACGGGTATATGGATAGTCAAACTCTCATCCTTTTCAATGGTCACAATCCTCCATGTTGTGAGTGGGAAATCCCTCTATGGACTAGCACTTAGGTTTTTATAATGCATGCAGAAAAGACCTAAAGGTTCCTACTTTCTACCATCTTCCCAGACCTAATCCCCATTATTCTTAAGCAAATATGTAGTTAAGAAGATCAAGTGAACATACCTTATTTCGGGCATTTGATATCAATCCTTCTTCATGCTTGATCGCTCTTTGACTACAACTCTCCTCCCAAGGCTGACCTACATTCACACAAGACAAACAAAGAACTCCACATGCATTTGATCTACATATTAATGGGTTAGAGATCCAATCAATATGTATGAAACAAATCATGAAAACCTCATATGGTGGGATGGGAAAAGTACTTCTTTATTATTAACTTCAACAAATCAACTTACAATGATGAAGTCGACCACTGCTCCACAAACCTGGTCCTGGGATCCTCTTCAACTGTCCTCCAACTTATTTTCTCTATATATCTCTTTGCACAAGGATGGCTAAAGGTTGGGACAAAGGAAATGTGCAATCGGGTACAATTTCTTTACTATGATTCTCCTCTTCCAAATTGGACCCCTAACCCTTATTTTATAGGCTAGAAGAAGCTAGGTATTTGGTCGAACTTTCGACCATGCATGGCCAAAAGGTTTAGTTAACTCACCCAAAACTTCCATCAACAAATTTCTTTTTTTCATTCTTTTGTAGGTACACACGGGCTGTCTTGGGTCACCCAGTGTGTACACACATGCAGTAATGGAGCAGGGCGCGTGGGATTTTATAAAAGGGGTTTTTAAGAAGAGTTGTTTAGCAGTGTTTTGGAAAAGAAGGAATATGAGATGGCCTGATGCCAGGTAAGCATGTCTGGTGCAAATTAGGGTTAGAACAGATGCCCCCTAATGTGTGAGGGAAGAAGAGCATCTGATGGCAAAAATAGATTAACAATCCTCACCAATGTGCCGAACAAGTGAGCCCAGGGACCAGAAATCGGGAGGTGTCGTTTGCAAAAATAATAATTGTCTCACCGAGGTAGGCATACCCATGCTCGGGATAAAATAAAATCATGGCTACCAATCAAATACACTATAGATCCATGTCATATAACTATATAAAGTGTAGCCGTGATAAATACACAACGGAGCTACATCTTGAAATAAAAAAGATACATGTGTAGAGTATCCATCTTCTTAGAAGATGATAAGGCCTGATGGTTGGAGATGAGGTCTTCAGAGCTCGAGAAACAACTTCAAAATCTTCAAAACTTGGGTAGGAATGTAATATGAGTGTACGAATTCACTACCCAGAGGTCTTCGACGGCTCATCGGTCATGGACTAGAGAATCTTGATGATCAGACTGAAGGCTCCATTGATTTCGAACAAAGACTTGATTGGACATTCAGGATGGCTGGGTATGAGGGTAAGAGACAAACTGCAAAGGGGCCAACTCAGGCTTGGTAAAAAATTCCCTTGGACAATAGCAAAACAAATGATGAGACTCAGGGAGCATGACATTAACATAAGTTTACAAGGCAGGAGACACCGCAAACTCTCCATATGTTTGGAAGAGTAACCAAATGGAGAAGGACACAAATCTATGTAGAGAGAAAAAATTCCTAAAGTTGTATTAATCCTAGAGTTTGACGAACAAATGGACAGGTGTGCTTTATCGAAGGGCGAATCATTATGCTTCCAATAAAGAAAATACTTTTCCCTTCCTCTTTTTGGGGTATATTTGATTTTTTTGTCTTTTTCAATAATTTTGGAAAAAGAATAAAAGAATGTTACATTACAAAGGAGGAACGAGTGTTGCAAACATACAAGTTCAGGGTGCAGGAACAAGAATGATGTTCAAAGTAAGGACACTCGGGAAAAATCCTCTAGGGGCCAAAGGTGCCAAGACGTAGAGGCAAAGTGCTACAAGGCTTGCGTATAAGGCATGCTTTAGATGGTTCAGTTGAGAGTAACATGGAGCCAGCATTAGGCCAAAGACGTGGGTATGCAAATGAGATTAATAAAACACACAATGGTCACATCCTTCAATGTGAATTTAATGAGCCCAGAGAAGGTAAGCTCAATGGTTTTTCATATTTAGAGAGCCTGAGAAAATGTAAAAGGAGACTCCACTGGAGTACCTTTTTCGAAGGTAGTCTAGTTGGTTCGAAAAAAGCGTAAACTAGCACTGAAAATACGTTTATTCAAAACCATTTTAACAAGTGTGATAAAGACAAGATCACTCAGCTATTTTTTCATTTTTAAGGAGTCTAAAAAGAGCTTAACTATGGACTCCATCAGGAATGTTCTTCTGGACCATTTTAACGAGTGTGAAAGAATAAGGTCACTCGACGATCTTTTCAATTTTAGGGAGTCTGAAAAGAGCTTAACTATGGACTCTGTGGGGGTTCCTTTTTCATACATTTAGTACCCCATGCTCGAAAAAGGGTTAAAATGATACCTGAGAGTACTCTTCTAGAGAAATGAAGTTCCTTAGAGTATACCTTTGTTCATATAGTTGACCATTTGGACCGAAAAAGGGGTAAACTACTGTCGGATAGATGTGACTTCAAATTTCATTTTAACGAGCGTGAAAGGCCACAACATCGCTCGACAATTGTTTCATTTTTAGAGGCTCTGAAAAGGGCTTAAAAGAAGACTTGTTTTGTTTTTTCGGAGTCCCGAGGGTGAGGTCAAGAGTGAAAAGGAATCATGCAAATGAGGCTCAAACTTGTAATCAGGAAAAACAAAAAGGACTCTTCAGCCTACATTTATTAGTGACAACATGGGCACCATAACTCAACCAAGATCTACCTAAGGTATCCATGTTCCGGTAAGCTATACCACCAACTCGCGACACTTCTAAAGCAACAATGATGGTTCTGTGTCGCAACCTGATGGGATCGATCCTATGTAAAAGGGATAAAGACAATGAGATACAAAAGTTAGGGTGGAAACCTACCCTACATGCTCAAGTTGATCATTTAAGGTTTTTCCACGGACTGTCAGAAGTTACCCAAAACTCCAAAAAAATGTCTTGATACCCAATTATACCCTTCCAATGCAACTCCTGAATCACTCTAAATGGTTTTTGGTTTAAAGAAAATGATAAGGGGGGCCTAAAAAGTGACAAAAAGAGGCCAAAAAGTATATAAATAGAAGCTGGTAGCTCATTATCACCATTGCTAATTTGGAAATTGACTCTGGAGCAAAAAAACCCCTTTGATAAAAGTGGTGATTCCGAGAGCTACAGTGGATGAAATGACCATCTATCTGGACCAAGTAAGTATAAACTCTCTCCTCTTGCAATTTAAATCTTTATTTATGCTTTGGGTTTCAAGTTTGGGGGGGCATCGAGCTTCAAAAGTTCGTCCCTAGGTCCACACGGGCTGTCTTATGATAGGCCGCGTGTACATTCAGGAAGAGGAAAAACTGCATGCGTGTACACGCGACTGTCATCATTACAACCCGCTTGGACCCCCTTATTGAATGAATTTTTAAAAAAAAACAAGGGTTAACCCTCCTGAACTTGGTGTTTTGCAGGATGTATGTTCACTGGAGGGAAAGAGAGAATGAGGAGGTTAGTGAGTTGGTCGGGGAAGACCCCAATGCTATGGTTGCCTTAATCCAATGTGGGATACTCAAGTTATTCCTATGTCCTTTTATGCGGGCACAACCTAGGCTATTGAATGCCTTGGTTGATTATTCGCATCCCGATGCAGAGGCCTTTATGTTGGAGGGGTAGTCACTGGTGCCTATGATAGAGGACATATATTTTTTGACTGGCCTCTCCAAGAGAGGGGAACCAATCAATTTCTGGACATTTCCTTTGGGGCCTCATAACAAATTAGAACTGATAGGACTTTATTGTGAGGCTGGTACAGACTGATCGAGCTCATAGGTGCCCATAATCAAGATCACAGACTTATCATTGCAGGCAATTGTGTTTCTTATTCGGTAGATGACTGGTTTTATGGCTCTAGATTAGGCATCTTGTGCACAGATGAACTATGCAGTCCAGTGCTTAAATGCACAAATATTTGACTGGAGCACTACACTGCTAGATTGTATGAAGAGACAACTGACAGATTGTCGTTCGCGGATGCCAAGGAACTTCAGGTTCAAGATGATTCTATGCTCTTTCTTATTTGAAAGAGTTTCGAGCTTCAGTCATCGAGTGGTGGTACAAGGACATCAACCCTCTCTTCATGTGGTTTGCAGATGGGAAGTCTTACAGCCACGACAGGGTGGTGGAAGGACCAATGAGTCCTTTGATGATGATTTCTTCGCTTGGTTATCGTGATAGATCCTAGTCATAGAGGATTACCCTTATGCTGGGATTGATTTCTAGAGTGATCCTGAGATACCAGTATCTCCTGGTGAGGAGTGAGGAAAGATGGGTAAGTTTGCATTGTTGTTTTGTTTTCTGTTTTTTTATGTGAAACATATGTAATTTTGATGTTTTTTTTTTTTATATCATTTTTTTTATACCAGAGTATTTGACGGACATGTGTCTATTGTGTGTAGATGTGGAACCAGTGTGACCTACTGATTATGTGAGGAACAGGTGTCATCCTCGGCTAGGGGCTGGACCTGCCGCCGTAGGGGGACCAACAGCAACAGGAGAGCTTCCAGCCTGTGAGGCTGAGAGGGTTTTGAGATGAGTCGAGAGAAACTTTACCTCGATCACCTGCACACTCCCTATGGTAGAGATTAAGGATCTTCCACCATCTATGTAGCCTCATGTAGTGGGGGCACTGCAGACGTGGGTCTGATTTTTTCGGTGTTTGGAAAACATTGTTGATCATTACAACAGGGCCCATAGGCCTTGAACTTAGTTAGTCTAGACTTTTCACATGCCAAGAGCACCACTTGTATATATTTTTTGAGGGCATAAGCTCCATGACTCATTACTGGTCATACTTTTGAGGCGCTTGCATTCACCTATGTAATCTAATGATTATGATATTATATATGGATTTTTATGTCTTTTTCTGTCTTATGGATCATATTTTCCTTTAAAAATGTATTTACATGTTTATGTGTATGTCTTTTCATATGTGTGCGAGATGCCAATCTAAAATTTGATTAGCTAGAGTATCTGTAATTTGGTTTAAAATCCTAGGAACATGAAAATATGTAATATAATCAAAGCTTCGTTCTAAAAGACGTACCCTAAGGAATCATCGATGTAAATTTGGATCATGAACATGGTAGACTCTATTTAACTGAGACACAACTAGATGAGCGTCTAAATAGATCCAGAGATGAGAGATACCAAATGACAGGGCGTCATGAAGCAACTCAATAACTGTACTATACTCAACAACATTGTTTGTGGTGTCACCTAAGCATATACCTCCGGAAGATAATAACTGGCCTCGAGGTGTAAAAATTACCCAAGATGCTGAGGCAAGCCTCCGAGTGTGCCAGCTAGCACCGTCTGCGTGCCCAATGAACACCTTGGATTCACTTGACATCTGCCACAATGACGAAAGACAACAAAAAAAATGACACATTCATAATACCAAAAGAAACTAGAAAGTAATAGTACAAAGAGTATACATATGTTACAAAAAGTTACCCATGGTGACCTACCTATGAGTAATACTTCTTGAGGTAGAGCCCATTTCTAGGCTCTGTCAAAGCATTTCCCTCAAACTCAACCAGACGATAAGCACCCTTTTTTAGAACCTCGTTTATGATGAAAGGTCTGAACCACATGGGTTTGAATTTTCCTGTCCCCAGGGGGTCCTTATCTTGGTCATAGACCAGGACAAGGTCACCTTTAGAGAAAATCTGAGGATGAATGCAACGATCATACTGACACTTGACCTTATGTTTGTGAGCCTTGTTGTCGAGGGCCACATCATGACTCTGCTCATTGAGCTTCTCAAGGTATAATAACCATTCTTCAAGTGGAGAAGTGTTTGGAAATAATTGTACTGCCAACTTTAGGGGCGGGATTTGAAATTCGATAGGCAAGACTGCTTCCAGCCCATAAATGAGTTGAAAAGGTGAGAAATCAGTTGTGGTCTTAATAGACATTCGATAAGCCCATAATGCCAAGTATAAAATCAAATGCAAATTTGACTTGGCTGAGTTGATCGTTTGCTATAGGATGGTCTTAAGAGATTTATTTACAGCTTCTACTTGACCATTTGCTTGGGGGTAGTAGGGTGACGAATGTTCTTGCTGCAACCCAAGCTTTGATGTTAACTCAATCATCATCTAGTTTTGAAAGTGACTACCATGGTTAGTAAAAATCTCTCTTGAGACGATGAACCTTGCTATTATATGGTTGAATAAAAAGATACCCATAGTCTCCCCATCATCTTTAAATGTTGGCATATCTTTGACCCACTTCGTGAAGTAGTTTATGAATACAATGATATAATGGTTCCCCCTTGCTAAAGGAGGGTTGCATGTAGTGTAATCAATCCCCCACTTGGTGAAGGGACCAACTGTGATGACATGAAACATGGGAGCGGGATGTGCCCTCATCTTTCGAGAGAAGATCTGACATGGGTGGAAATTCTTGATTGATTCGATACAATCTTTGATTAGTGTCGACCATAAGTAACTTGCTTATAAAATATTTTGGGTTGTTTCTAACCCAATCAAATGACCGCCACATGCTTCGGTATGGAAATCATTAAGCATGATAAATGCTTCTTCGTGAGTGAGACATCGACGTAGGATGTCGTCTACACCTCTTCGATACAACGTATCATTGAGTATGAGATAATTCTTAGTCTAATGGAATATACGTCGTTACTCATCATGAGAAGTAGAGGTGGGGAACTTCAAAGTTTGGAGATAGATAAGTATATCTCCATACCAGGTATCCGAAGATGTGATCAAAAACATATCTCCTCTGATAGGCGACTCTTTGGGCACAACATCACCTGACTCAACCGAAAGTTTCGAAATAAGTTCTATGAAGACTAGTGACTTTTTGGATTTCGCTGAAACGAAATCTAAGTCAAATTCTTGGAGGAATACTATCCATCTACTGATATTTCCACCTATTACCCATCATGTCAACATGTATTGGAATGGATTCACGACAACAATGACGATGGTCTTGCGAAAAAAAACATAATGATGAAAACGTTGAGCAACATGGACTGCTACCAATGCAAGTTTTTTGATATGAGAATAATTGAGTTCCGGTCCGACTAGGCCTTGGCTTAGGTAATATATCACATATTCTGAGAAAAAATTATCTTCCTGAACTAATACCATGCCGATGGTCGACTCTACTATAGCCAGTTATAATAGTAAATATTTGTTATAGTTAGGTGGCCGAAGCAGAGGGGCAATTGTGAGGGCATGTTTTAACGCTTCGGAAGAGCATTGAGCGACGTCGTCCCAATAAAAAGGAACATCTTTCTTCAGTAAGTGCATAAATCACTTTGTGATCTTGACATAGTTGGTGATGAAACGTCTTAAAAAATTATCCTTTCCCTGTAGACTCTGAAGTTGAAGGATTGTGCATGGGGGAGCCAACTGAATTATTACCTCAATCTTGAGAGGATCGACCATGATCCTTGTTGTTGACACTATGAAACTTAACAAACGTCCTGATGTTACGCAAAATATGCGCTTGTTTGGATTCAAGCGAATCTAGAAGTAGCAAGATCCCTCAAAGGTAAGTTGAAGGTGTGTGGGATGATCTATTCTCTTGCGAGATAGAGATTCTAAATCATCTAAATAGGCCTTGACTATATGCTTGAGATCATGGAAAGAAAAAGACATGGCCCACTGAAAGGTCCCTCCAACATTTTTGAGACCAAAGGGCATCTTATGATACGCGAATGTACCCCATGGAAAAATGAATGTTGTTTTGTGCTGTTCTTTGGGTTTGATTTGTATTCGATTATATCCCAAAAAGTCGTCCATGAAAGAGAAGGCCTCACAACCTTCACATTCATCAATTATCTGGTCTATGAATGGTGTGGGAAAATTATCTTTTGGACATGCCTTGTTCAAATCACAGAAGTCCGTACATACATGAATCATGCCCTGTTTCTTATTGACTGGCACAAGATTTGACACCCATTGGGTCAAATGGATAGGATAGATAAAACCATCTTTTAGCAGTTTCTCAACTTCAACCTTAATGGTTGCTGTTTTCCTAGGATTAACTGGACGAAGCTTCTTCCGAACAGGCTTGGCATCTAGATAAGTTGCAATTTCATGTTCGATTATTTTTGGATTGATTCCTAGCATTTCCTCATAAGACCAGGAAAAAATGTCATGGAATTATTTAAATAGATCTGTGTAGATTTGAATCTCTCCAGGGGAGCAGTCATCTTTGATGAAAACATTCTCCACGACGCTACGGGTTCTGGAGATATTGATCAATAGGGTTTCTGTGATGGTTGCCATATTACCCTCGACATATACCTTATGTGTAGCTAAGGGATTAATAGGAAAAGACCTATCTCCAGTCATAGTCAAGGTAAATTCTCCAGCTTCAATTTTTCTTAAATCTGGGAGGAAGTATGATATGTGATGAAGATCATCCCAGGCTTTGTCCAGACTAGTCATTGCTTCAATTACTACTTTGTCAGAGGGCAATACTAAGTCTAACGAATCGGTGTTAGTGAGAGAACCTTGAGCCCAAATAGGCTCTAGAGGAATATCTAACTCTTGTGCAGGAGTTGGATCTGTGTTGGCTGAAGCTTGCTGGACTAAAGAGTATGCTACTTCAGCTGTGGACAAGGGCATGGACATGCTCGGGTGCCCTGTCCCCTCCATCGTGGCTGATGGGGAAGGAAGTATCCATGGATCATTGAAGTAAGTTGTGCGAAATGATGAAACTTGGAAAATATCATCCTTATGGTGGTCATATATGAATTTGACATCTCCTTGAGGGGGCAGGTAATCGAAGGTACCCATCAAAGATGGGCACAAACCAAACCCTACATTGACTACTCTTGGTTGGGTGTTATCAATCATCAGGACTACGGATACCCCCAATGAAGGGTCAGGTCTAGAGAAATACAATTGATCAATGGTCACAATCCGATCCTCGTGTGGAAACAACAAGATCCGGAAAACTATAGCAACCACTGATTGCATGGCGTAAGTCCAACTTCTTCCCAACAAGAGATTGTAGTCAAGTGACGCGTCGACTACTTCTACCTTGACGCACATGGTCTTCTGTCTTAACTGCATGGAGAAAGAGGGAATGATACCATGTATCTGGAACGAATGACCGTCGAAAGCTGTGAGAAGAGTAGGTGACAGAGATAAAACGGGTTGGCCAATGGCCTTCCAACATGCCAACAACATAACGCATGTCGAGGCGCTCTCATCAACCACCATGCGAAAGATATTCCAAGTAAAAGTTTTCGTGGGGTGAGCCACTACTATCTAAAATGCTATGTGGTAAGGTAGATGAGGTTTTAAGTTGGTTGTATCCAGCATGATGGTACCCGGATTACAAGTCTCGGTAGATCCTAAAGCAGCTAACAAGGCTTTCCTCTAGGAAGGGAAGCTTTGGAGGACCTCCAAATTGGACATCGCATAAGGGGTTTGAGACAAATCCTCCACCACAGAATAGTTCTGGGTGGCCCTTGCATTTGGGTTGTGAGAATCTTTTTTGAACATGCCTTTTGGGATGCGTGTCATTGTTTCGCCCAAAGTCTTTTCAATCGGTAGAGGAAGAGATGGGAATTCGGCTTCTTTGCCCTTCTCAAAAGTGCTTGGTTTACTATAGTCATGTGCTCTAATCGGTATAAAAGCATCACCCTTCATCATATACACATTCGTGGATGCAGGATTGTTCAAAGATGGAGAGGGTCCTTGACTTCCCTCTTCCGCACTTGTAGAGGCTTGGGTTAGGTTTTTCCCATGCTAAAATAGATTGGTTAAAATGGTAGGTTGTTGTTGTGTCACAAAATTTTGGGCCTCTACAAGCTGAGGACATTGGTGGGTCAGGTGGTCTTTCGCGCATAGGTTGCACGGATACCTCGCCTTCCATTTCTCAGTGTTGGCCCCGCCAGCATTATTAGTGGGTTTCTTATCCCCCTTACCCTTCTTTCGTTGTTTTTTCTTTCCTTTAGGCTACTAGGTGGCCTTTGGATTTTTCAATTGCAATGTGTGTACATATAACATTTTAGTAGGGGGAGCAGCCAAAGCAGTAGTTTGGTTGGCCACTATGTGCTATATAGACAATTGCTACAATTTCTTCGTCAGTTGCTCAACGGGCTTTGTTTGTGCTAAACCAACAATACCATCGGCATGTGGTCCAACTCTTTGTTTGGTTTTATCAAGTATTGAGCATGGAACATCTGGCAAGATCTCATATAATAAACTAGACTGAGAATAGATTAGCTCAAGTTGTTGAGCTCTCATGATGGCGTCTTCTTCGGAAAACACTCCCAATGTCGTGATGTCTTTTATAACTGTGGGACTAAAGACTTAAGGAACCACTCGAGCAGGAATGCTGGTGGGACTAGCACCTTAATTAAACTCTTTCGGTGTCTCCATTCTTGGATGTGATCAGAGATATGGTCCTCTTTTGTCTGTGTGAAATTGGCCAGCAATTCTGTGCCAACATCGTATCTCATAGGTAATTGGAAATGGTTTAGAAAATGCATTGCCAATTTTTTGAAGGAAGAGTATCTTGAGCGGTCGAGCTCAATGTACCATTTCACGACACTCCCAATGAGAGTACGTTGAAACAATTACAACTGTATGGAATCATCTTTCAACGAGTTAGACGAGCACCAAAGATGGAAGGTGGTCACATGATCCCCTAGATCTTCGTTAGGCTTGGATTCGAATTTTGGTATGTTTGAAGGCAACTTCATCAGCATAGGGGGCCAACATAGATCATGACAAATAGGGTCATTCAAGAACCTTTTCAAATCTGGAAAATGCAAGGTTTCCAGAAAAGGTAGTTTGGGTTGTTGGTGATAACCATGGAAAAGGGGACTTGTATTTTTACTGGCACCAGGTTGCCAGGAAAAGTGTGGTTGCTGGCCTGGGTTCTGGTAAAAACCATGGCCATGACAAGCATACAGGTTCTGTATGTGAGGAGACATCATTGGCTAATTCCCAAAATAGGACGTAGACGGTTGGGCATGCATTACATTCAGAGGACTCTGGGAAGGGTTGCCCCATGTTGATCCCATGGGGATAGGCATAGTACCTTGTCCGAGGTTCCATTGGTTATGAAAATAATTGCCCCAGATCGACATTCCTAATGAGGGAACTGATCCCTGCCAAGAATTCCAAGGCCCTGATGCATAAGAAGTCCCTGGGTTTTCCCCTTGTGCAGGAATAGTACCCTTCATAGGAATAGGTTCTCCGTAATTGAGATTTCCCCCAGTCGGGAAAGAAGCTGACGAGAAAGTGTTGTTACCAAACTCACCGAACAAAGAAAATGGTGTCGAACCTACCAACATATTATGCGAAGGTGGTCCTTGACTCCCTGTTCCAAATAAACTATGGTGTGTAGGTGGCTTGACGGATTGTTGGTGGGTGCCACCGAGTGAAGGGGACGAAGGAGGTATATGAACTCCCCTGTAAGGGAAAGTGTTAAAGGGAGATGAAGTGTTCCCTATGTGGCCTTGCAGAGAAGCGTTAGAGCTCCCTTCCCCTAGACCTAAAGTTTGTGAAGTGGAGTAGGAAAGTACAGGACTTGTATCTGAGCTAGGCATCCCGTATGAGAACAGAGGGCCTGTCGCACTTGGTGTGAAAGGAGTTGTGGTCATCACCAAAGACGGGATCATACCACTGTGTAAGGTATAGGCAGTCGAGACCATGGTGGCTCATACCGGTGACGGTGGGTTAGGAGGTGGAAACTCTCTATGGTGACAACCGTAGTGGGAATTGAAGAATTCCCAGAAGGAGTGACAACATTTTTTTCCATTGCTGCGTGCGACACTGTCTGGCACTCGTAAGGGTGAATCAATATGATTATGGGAGATGAAATATCAGTGGTTGGAGTTTTAGATGGACCAAGAGATTTCACTCCAAAGTCTGAAATGGTCCTTTCCTCCGGACATTGGTCGGGTACAATTTCTTGTGACCCGGTCGCTTCAAAAGACCCTTGTTGGTTTAGCTTTCGCCTTAGTGGTGGCGGAGGTGGCTCCAGTGTAACCGATGATAAGCCCAGGATCCTTTGTGACCGATGGAGATTTTGATCCTCCACTATGTGAGAAGATCAAAGACACCCTAGGGCTTTCTATTTGTTCAAAAAACAACACACACTAAAAAAATTCCCTTCAAGATAAAACAAGCAAACACTAAACTAATTGGAAGAATAGTTACAAAAACCAACACTAGAGCAACTTACCGGTGCAAGTGAAACTCAAACACGGAAGCACCCTCTGGGTATACTCTGTAAAGTGTGGCCCAATGTTTGTCCTAGGTACTGCAGTATACTCCCACAGTCACCTGTGTATGTCTCTAAAAAGATAGGTAACTAGGTTACCAACACGCGAACAGTCACTAGGTGGGTACAGTCGAAAGTCGGGTAGACCACAATGAGAAGGGTATCGAGCCTAAAACCTATCAAGGGTATCAAAGGCAAGTGGTATGGAATACAACTGAGGACCTCGAATGGATTTGATACCCACGAAGCTCTGTGGTAAATGCAATCGACGGAATCCCAAGACAAGACCTCTATATGTGTTCTCCACTACGATTGGTCCAGGTTTGGAGTGGTTATCTCCACTACCTTTCTGCACATGACCTTGTGTTTAGCCCCTATGTTAGAGGGGGGTCCTGGATAACTTTCACAATACTATACTTTGACACTCCTTAACTCAGACTCCAACGTTTTATTTTAATGGCCTTGAAAAGTTTCCTCTCCAACCTAATTCAAGGCCCTAACCCTAAACTAGTTGGTTGACCCTACAAACATAAAAAGTCTAATGAATTTTAGATTTAGCATTCATTTTTATGGCTTGTCTTAAGTCAAAGGTTATGAAAGTGAAACTAGTGATGTTTGAAAGATGAAAGAAAAAATAAACAGAAGGCTGGAAACAAAATACCTTCACTTAACTTAAATCTTAAACAACTTTTCAAACATAAACATTTTCTAAGATCTTTGAACAACAAACTCAAAGCATGATTTCACTAGACTACGAGATGATCTAAGTAAAACATCAAGAAATTATGAAATCAAATACTTTTCCCTGGTTACTAATGCAAAACAACACTTTTTAACAAACAAAGAAATAATAGATTTTTTTATTTTATTTGAATGCTCACAAAGAAAAAAGAAAAAATATCAACAAGTCAAAACCAAGAAAAATTCTGGCCTAAGTGCAGATTGCAAAGAGTCACTTTAAAAATCACACACAAACAAATTAAAATTGGACTCTCACACTTGTCTAAGAACCTTATAAAATAAAATTTTGAGGAAAACTTCTAAATGAAAAAGAAAGTTATTACTGTGATCAAACCTAAGTTACTGACCGCTATGACAAAGACCCAAAAACTTGAGAGGTATAACTCTTGTCAAAGGAAAAGATGACTGCCTCACCTTCAACAAAAAAATTTCTCCACAAGCACACTATTGACAGTTCAACAACAAGCGTGTGAATGTGAGTTGTGTAAAGTCAGAGTGCGTGTACACGCGTGATGGCCTTATACATGCCGCATGTATCTCTAAAACTCTGAGACAAATGAAAGGCCAAGCAATCCAGCCGAGGCAGAGACTACTAGTACTGAGAACCAGAATCTCTTGAAGACTCAAACACTTACTTTAACAGAAAAAAGAAAACAATTCAAGGAAGACTTCATAGAACAAACCAATCTGAGGTGAAACCTAAGCTATAGACTGCAAACAAAAAAGACTAGAAAGAGTTCCAGAAAACCCATGAGAATGACTAATTCTGATAGGGAATACGATGACTACCTCTCTAAAAGAAATTTTTTGGAATCATACATGCGACTGACACATCCTCAACTAGCATGTACATGCGGGCTGTGAGAATGTACGGCATTGGTACATGCGTGCAGACCTTATATGGGCTGCATGTACCTCTCTGGGTCTCAGAAAAAAAACACAGTCAAGAAAAGAAATAGAGATAATTAGTATGGAAGACCAGAATCTCTGTTAGCTCAGACTTTTGTAGAAAGTTAAAAAAAAGGAAATGAAACCAGTTCTTAAAAATACCCCAGACAAAACATTCCCAGAAACCCTAGATTATCCCCAGTATGGTCGCCAATTCTGTTGTGAGTGGGAAATCCCTATACGGACTAACACTTAGGGTTTTATCATGCATGCAGAAAATACCTATAGATTCCTACTTTCTACCATCATCCCAGACCTAATCCCCATTATTCTTAATCAAATATGTAGTTAAGAAGATCAAGTAAGCATACCTTATTTTGGGTGTTTGATATCGATCCTTCTTCATGCTTGATCTCTCTTTGATTGTAGCTCTCCTCCCAAGGCTAAAATGCATTTACACAAGACAAACAAAGAACTCCACATGCATTTGATCTACAGATTAATGGGTTAGAGATTCAATCAATATGTATGCAATAAATCATGAAAACCTCATATGGTGGGACGGGAAAAGTACTTCTTTATTATTAACTTCAACAAATCAACTTACAATGATGAAGCTGGCCACTGCTCCACGAACCTAGTTCTGGGCTCCTCTTCAACTGTCCTCCAACTTCTTTTCTCTATATTTCTCTTTGCACAAGGATGGCTAAAGGTTGGGACAAAGGAATGCACAATCGGGTATAGCTTCTTTACTATGATTCTCCTCTTCCAAATGGGACCCCTAACCCTTCTTTTATAGGCTAGAAGAAGCTAGGTATTTGGTTGAAATTCCAGTCATGCATGGCCGAAAGGTTTAGTTAACTCACCCAAAGCTGTGTGTTCCATCAACAACTTTCCTTTTTTCATTCTTTTGTAGGTACATGCGGGCTGTCTTGGGTCAACTAGCGTGTACACGCATGTAGTAATGGAGTAGGGTGTGTGGACCTTTATAAAAGGGGTTTTTAAGAAGATTTGTTCAACAATGTTTTGGAAAAGAAGGAATCTGAGATGGACCGATGCCAGGTAAGCATGTCTGGTGAAAATTAGGGTTATAAAACTCTTTTGACCTTTAAGCCCATGGTCAACCTCTAATCGAATGACAACTGTTCATTTCATAGTGATCGGATGATTGCTGAGTCTTCTCACCATTTCTATGTATTTGATTAACTGTGTAATCCTTCCACTAATTCTGGCAACATCTTATACACTTTGTTCTTCCTTCAGAGATTTCTTCATGCACTAGCTTTTTTGAACATCATTGGATTGTTGATCCTATCATGATCAACAATTTGTTCTTCTTCTTGAGCTTGGGACTTTTGGTTATTTACTTCTCCTGTTGACATCAATGAAAATTATGTCCAACAAGATAGCTCCAGAATCAATCAAAATCACTATGGGTTGGTTGTCAATCTTACCTTCCACTACGATCATGGGGGATTGATACTATTCCTACTTATTGTGTAAAGATGCATAAATCCTTGGCATGCTTCCTCCCATGTATTTCACTCTTTCAAACTCCTAAATTTTGTGGACAAGACTCATTCTTTCTCCTTTGTGAGGGAAGTCCCTATATATGTGATTTCCCTCACATCCCCAACATTGAAAAGGTTGTTGCCTTGTCCTTTTCCCAAATGAATCTAAATTATTTTTCTCATTTTGGGTTGCCTAGCCTTGCTTATTTTATTGGGATTTATTTATAAAAAAGGGTGGCTTAAAACCTTTCTTCATTTGATCATTTTTCCCTTTCATCTTTTCATTCCAAGCCTTTGTTGGATTACTAAGAAGGGGAGGTGAATCAGTAATAGATAAATAAAATCATTTTTAACCATAAAATGCAAGTGTTATATCAATGTATCATTATCATCCAATAGTTTCATAGTAAATAAACAATGAACAAATGGAAAATCATACACATACACAGTATGCTAGTGTTTTTAGGTGGAAGCTCAAAGCGGGAGAAAACCACAGAATGCTTTTTCTTATATGTATTTAAGAATTACATTCATTGGAAGCACCAAATTCCTTTATTTTCAGGTTGCAACTGGAAGGAGGCTCTAACTCCCTAGTTTCTTAGGCTACAACCTGAGGGAAGCTCCAACTCCCAAATTCTTTGGCTATAACCAGAAGGAGGCTACAACCCCCTATGTTCTTCATCTACAATTGGAAGGTGGCTACAACCCCCTATGTTCTTCATATACAACTGGAAGGTGGCTACAACCGCCTATCCTTGACCCATCCAACCGCCTTGAAATATAAGTAGAATGATGGAACCCCTATCACACTATCACTGTGATATATACTGTTGTAAACCTGTACCAATCAATCTGCACCAAACAACCTGTAACAACCAGTACCAAAACAACTTGTAATCAACCTGTACCATAAACAGGTGCATCAAACATGCACCAAACTATACCTCAACCTGTACCATCAACAAGTGCATCAACCATGCACCAAATATGTACCAATCATGCATAAAATACACATAAAATATGACTCATCAAGATGTACCAATATCATCAACTATACACCTCATGTATATGCCAACTCATCAACTACTTGTCTCAACCATGTACCCAACATATACCTCAATCAAACTCCCTCATCAATTTCATCATCCAAATATGACTTGTAACTCTATAATAGACCTGGTGTATATGATCACATACCTACAAAACTTCCTTAACTTTAACAACAAGAGAGTGATATTTTCATCAAACTTTACTTTAGTCTCACATGACTAATTTTGGATTAGTCAACAACCCTAAATTGAAATAATAATACTATATACATGTAATGAATAAATATCTGAAAATAGTACACAATGTTCTTTAGTGTATTTTATGCAATTCTTCCAGGTTTCACTACTTGGAACCTCTCAGAAAAGGAGTTATAGCAAAAATGACATACCTTGTTGAATTCTGGATTATTCTATAGAACGGACTTGTAGAGCATGCCCCACATGGAATATTTGTTGTATGGATATGAAAATGGTACACAAAATAATCCATATTGTACTATAACCAATAGATTTTGTCTTACTGAATTTGGATCTATTATGAATAAGTTATGACGTTTGTACAAGAAACACTTGTTTTAGACTAGTTTCAGGACTAGCCACAAACCCTACTTTCCACGTAGTGTAACTCCAAAAATACAACGACCCATAGGATAAATTTTTTTTCACAACTACTTGGATATGTTTCCTCAAAGAGCTCCATAGTTCTCGGTCTGAATCATTCTAGAAAAAAATTTATTGCGAAAATGGTGAGATGGCCTTTAAATAACATACCCTATAAAACATCATCAAAAGAATTTACCCTCCCTTGAAGTTCATCCTTATTTACTTCACCTTCCCTCTGAAATTAGCCTTAGATATCCTTTGGTTACCTCAGTCACTTGTAGATATTCAATATTCTAAAGTGTGATTAAAATGAGAGACTCTTTCCTATTATTTATATTTTTATGTAGCTTCCTCAAGGGGTTACCTTCTAACCATCTTAAACTACTTTCTTTATTTTAGGGCTAACCCACTTCTAACCACTTGTCCACTTAGTAATTTCTCCATTAAATTTATTATTTAAATAATTTCTTTTGTATCCACTTTGACTTATAGTACACTCATCACTTCACTTTATTATTTAAATAAT
>ML782673.1:461107-479014 GCA_009831015.1 Picea engelmannii
ATTTTAGGGCTAACCCACTTTTAACCACTTGTCGACTTAGTAATTTCTCCATTAAATTTATTATTTAAATAATTTCTTTTGTATCCACTTTGACTTATAGTAAACTCATCACTTCACTTTATTATTTAAATAATCTCTTCTTTTCATCCACTTTGACTACTTTGACCTTTTGGGGCTTCTAGATGACTCATGAGGGTTCTCCAACTTCACATGGCCATAACTCTCTAACCGTGAGGAGTTATGTGGCATTCCACATACCATCGAAAATGGAATGACATGTACTATCCATATAGAATAGTATTACATTCAAATATATTAAAACTCATACTATTATACATCAAACAAACGTGGGTCCATTACCCAAAACTTTGTGATACCAGAATTCGCTACTGGAATTTCTTCAAGGGTTGAGATCAATGACAACCAACCCAAATAATCAACAATATCCTCCTTTGGTATTGATGGAAACACTCTGATGCAATATTGAAGTCATATCACTCGTGATCCCTTGGTGACTATCACTCCCCCTGGAACCATGCCTCTATGCTCTTTCTCCAAGCATTTACCTTTGCATATGATAAATCTCTCCCCCTTTGTTATCAGTGGAAAAGGTATATTTCCATCCAGGGCTGCTCCCCCTAATTGAACTATCCTTGGGGATACTCCCCTCGACTGAACTCTTCCTGAAATTGATCCCCCAAACTGAACTGTCCTCTTTATGGTGCTTCCTTGTGTAAATCTAAGACATATAAGATAAGCATTCAAAAGAATTCATTTTATATTAGAAATTAATCTGAGTCTCTCGAGAAAATGCTCAAAGGCTTCCCTTGGAAGCCGTTTTGTAAAGATGTCTGCCACTTGTTCTTTTATGCCCACATATTCAACTCTGATGTTATTCTCTACAACCCGTTCCCGTAGAAAGTGATACTGTATTGGAATGTGCTTAGTCTTGGAGTGCATCAACGGGTTCTTTGAGATACTGATGGCGCTTGTATTATCACAATAGATTAGAATGGGCTCATCATACTCAACCTATATATCTGTCAAGGTTTGTTTCATCCATTGAACCTAAGTACAACATCATGTTGCTACAATATACTCTTCTTAGACTATAGATAAAGATATTGATGATTGTTTCTTTCTTAGCCAAGATACTAAACACTCACCCAAGTAGAACATTGCTTCACTAGTGCTTCATTGGTCATCAATGCAACCTTTCCAATCTGCATCTGTGTAGGAAATAATTGATAGATCCTTTCCTTTTGGATACCATAATCCAAACTCTTTTGTTCCTTTGAGATATCAGGAAATCCTCTTGACTGCTAGGAAATGTGATTCCTTTGGTGATGCTTGAAATTATGCCACCTATCCATCTTTCTGCATTACATCTGTTCTAGATGTTGTCACATTTGGTAAGCTACCAATCATCGAACTATATTTCCTCTGGTCTATAAAATTTCAATCATCATCTTTGCTCAACTTGCAACTGGTTTTCATAGGAGTGGTAACTAGTTTGCAATATTCCATTCCAAACCTATTTAGCATTTCTCTTATATACTTAGTTTTAGAAATAAAAATTTCTTGGTTTCTTTGACATATCTGAAGACCCAAAAAGATGGATAGTTCTCTGAGTAATGACATATCAAATTCATTCTTCATATCCTTTGCAAATTTATGGCTTAACCTATCATCATTGCTTCCAAAAATAATATCATCAACATAAACTTAAATTAATAAAATACTATCTTGATTTACCTTGATGTAGAGGTGGTTGTCTACACTTCCTTTTCTAAACCTTTCTTGTTGTAGATATTTATCCAGCGTAGAGTACCACTCTCTAGGAGTTTTTTTTAGACCATACAAATCCTTATTCAATTTGCACACATAATCTGCATTTTCTGACAACTAAAATCCTTCTTGTTGTTCAATGTATACTTCTTCTTCAAGTTCCTTTTTCAGAAAAATTGATTTCACGTCCATCTGATACACTTTAATATTCTTGGAGCATGTATAAGCTAAGAGAAATCAAATTGCTTCCATTCCGGAAACTGGGGAAAATGTCTCTTCAAATCGATTCCTTCAACCTGTATGTATCCTTTACATACCAATATAGCTTTGTTCCTTGTAACATGTACATATTCATTCAATTTATTTCTGAAAACCCACTTTGTGCCAATCAAATTCTTATTCTTTGGTCTTGAAACCAATTCCCAAGTGTAATTCTTCTCTATTTGATCCAATTCTTTATCCATGGCCTTATTCCAGAATTCATCCTTGCTGGCCTCTTCAAAATGGTTTGGTTAAATCGTAAATAAGAGTGCTAGGTGCATTTTTTCCAGTGAATGAATTCTTCTTCTAGTATCAACTCTTGCATCTTTGTTTTTGATAATATGATCTGAAGGATGATTTTTTTGTACGTGTTTGCTAGGTGTCTTTAGAGGCACTTGCTGAACTCCATCTTCTACTTCTGTCTGATCTTCTTCATCTTCCTCTTCTACTTCTTCTTCATCCTTTTATTCTTCTTCGTAAAGTTGTTCCACTGATTCATTTCCTTCTTCATTTGATTCTCATCCACCTGTTTCAACAATTGTTACATTGATGCTTTCCACAACTTTGTTCAATCTCAGATTGTAACACTTGTATGCTTTCCTTGTACTTGAGTAACCAACAAGTACTCGTTTGTCCACACAAGAGTCAAAATTTCCCTTTCTTCCATCTTCTCTTTTGATGTAGCATTTGATTCCAAATATTTTGAAGTGCTTCACATTTTTTGGTCTTCCTTTCCATAGATCGTAGGGAGTTTTGTCATTATTGTTTCTGAGCATTACTCTATTTTGAATGTGAATTGTTGTATGCACTGCATGTGTCCAAAAAATATTTGTCAATTTGGAATCCATTAGCATTGTTCGAGCCATTTATTGTGTAATTAACATCCATAATGTTCCTTTGTCTCTAAACCAGTCTTTGAACCAATATATGAATCCATGCTCTTGTCCACTATCATATATTTGTCCAAACCTGCTAAGTGTTCTTAAAAATCCATCTATGTCCATACTGTCCAAGACTCTACTGCACAATTATCCACAATGCTGACCCATTTATTACTATACTATCATGAAGTCTTCACTACTACAAATATCAAACGATACTTCTGCAAACTGACTACTCTGGATCTGTCTACTCAAACTCTGCAAGATGCTCGAAGGATGGTTGCTTGGTCTGTAACATCTATCACATAGACTCCCCCTAACTAATATTCATGTTATCTAGGAGTGTCTAAGCTGGATGGATCAGAACAATTCCTTCTCTGATGTGTATTCATCATCATCTTCATTGGTAGATTCATCATCTCTCTGAGCTCTGACTTCTTTCTTTCTATCTATGGATTCATATTTCACTACAATGCCTAAAAGTACAATCTCTTGAACATGTTCTTTATTTACCTATCCTTATTTTCTTTCAGTTATTTTCCAAACATTTCTGTATCTGACATCTTTCATTTTCTCTGTAGAATTTTATTCATCTCGTTTTATTGCCAATCTTGCGATCTCTAGGACTTGGTCTTTGTTCACATGTTCTTCGTGTTTTCTTATCCATACTTTATTATATCTTATATCAATGTTTTATTTCATGGAAGTATCAATCATGCTTCTAAAATTAGTATCTATGTGTCCATAGTTGATCCAGATGAATCTAGGGAACATCACAAAAGTCTCAGAAGTGTCCCAGGAGGCTCAAAATGGATTCAACAGACAAAAAGGGGAAAAATTCAAAGTTTCAAAAACTCAATTAAAATGGAATTATCGTGAAGATCACGTCGCAATATTTCCAATGATGCAAACGACTCATCAAACAAAGTTATGGATACAAAAATATAAGTGGTCAAAGTTTTGGTCAACCCAACCCAGTCAATAGGGATGAGTCAACATCTGTATAGTCTACGTGGCAAGTGCAGAGAGTGAAACATGTCATTATGATGTTATAATGATGTCATAATACCACGTGGCATCACCAGAGGCTACCATGTGTCACTCAGATTTGGGCTTTTTAGAGCACCATGTGGATGAGTAAAAATGTGCTACGTGGCACCCCTAGGTGTCACCACGTGGTACCACCCAGAAGGTGCCACATGTCCAAGATGATGTGGAGATGATGTCATCATTCACATGTGGGTGAATTAATGTATGCCATGTGGCCGAATAGGGAGGCTCCACGTGGCACCCCTGAAATGCACAATGACCTTCTGTGAAAAAATATTTAAAAAAATATATATATCAGAACTCCACCAAAAATGGCGACAGTTTCGCCATATCTGGTAGGATCCACCAGATAGCTACCCACCAACTGTACGCTAGAATCAGTTAGCATCTTCACTATATTTATCAAGAGTTCCACCAAATATAGCACGTGCATCGCCAATTTAGCTGCTCCACCAATTTTGCGCCTTCGCCAAAATGGTTCACTATATTTAGGCAAAAACTACCAAATTTCAGCAAAATGGAGTGGATTCCATTGGATTCGATCCTAGGACCTCCAATAACTGAGGTCTAAATTTAGTTGTGCCCACCAATGCGCCATAACCACTCATTATTGCATAACTGCCCGAAAATAGTATAAAAGGAGGCTTCCAGTTCAGAGTTCGAGGAAGCATAAGACACACCAGTACATGGAGCATGAGAGACAAAGTCTGAGCATGCCCATATGGATCCGTACAAACTGTATGGCCTGGTACGTATTTTGGGCATGTAAACCGAGGTAAGGGTGCCTCTTGGGTTCAAAAAGTGTCCGACTCGGATTGAAGCGTGGAGATAGTCATTTTTAGGTAAAATGATGCCACAAACGCAATGGTGGTGATAGTTTTCTGATCTGAAAAATAAAAATGTAGCTTAACTCCAGAATGAGTCATTTATTGCAGACGCAGTGGCACGGTAACTGAGGCAGGGGTGTTTCTTGGGCCTAAAAGTGTCTGACTCGGATGGAGATGATTTGACAGTCATTTTTAGATGATTCAGCAACACAAATCCAATGACGAGGTCTGTTTTTGCAATAAAGCTTCACATAAGCAAGCTAAGTTATGGAGAATTCAATGTAAGCATGCTTTTCATTATGTTGTTTTGTCATTAAATGTTGCAGCATAACATTCCTGTTATAGGTTTGAAGAAGCATAGAGAGGTTGCAGCAAGGTAACAAGATCAACTTATTCCTTCTATCTATTCTATTCTTCTCTTATTTCACATAAAATCAATCAGTTATATGTGACAAAGAAATTGTAGCACTTGCATGATAAGTGGCAAATGAAGAAGTTCTGAATCTCATGGTTTCAGGATCTTTGTATGGGCTGCATATTTATGCTTGGATCTGAGCAATAGATCTAATGTTGATGGGCGCCATATCTTATTCTTCCTCTTTTTATGTATTGAGTATGTGGGAATGATGTCCATGTTAGCATCATGGATGCCTCATGAGTATAAGAAATTTTGAAGTTGTATACATTCCTGATCACATTCCGATCTCTTGTTTCCATCACTGCAAAGGGTCTTTGGACTTGCAACTTGTAAAGGAGAGACATCATTATAGTGAGGAGAATAATGCGGTCAGGGTTTGGAGCATGACCCAGAGAGGTAGCCCATATCAGGTGAACTCCATTATCAAGGGAAGTGTCATATCTATTATGTATCTTATGCTATGTTGATTTTATATGAATTTCCACACATAGGATTTTAAATGCAAGCATGACATATCGCACATAAGGAAAACTAAAGAGGTTTCATTCACTTCAAATTCAAGAGCATAAGAATTAAACTTTACCTTTAATTGAACATCGCTCAAGTAAAAAAATCTATAACTGACCCTCTTGAAGGAGTGACATAAACAACCAATTATTGGAAAATTATCACCCCGAGTTTAGATCACTTGGTATCATAGTAGGATTTATACCAATTGTAGGCGTTGAAGATAAGGATGACAAGGTCACCAAATCAATCGTTGTTTGATGAGATTCAAGAGCTCAACCAAATGCTTCAAGAAGAGAATGATGGATTGAAGACATTGTTGCATTTTGAGGAAGAAGAGAATCAAGGTTGCAGGAGCAGTTGCAAGCCATGAAGATGTAGACAAAGGAAGGCTCTATGAAAGAGATGGTGATAAGACCATCTAGTGACCATGGAAACTTCATCAGTTATGGGTGTGAGCATGATAGTGCAAATGCATGCACAATTTTTCAAGTAAATGAAGATGACCTACATGCATCCATAAACCAAGGAGGATTCCTAGGAGCATCTTCCACTGATCCTTCTTACCAGGAACAACTAGACACATATCAAGAAGAAGAATAAGGGTCCCAGTTTGAGGTGGAGGTAAATAAACCATGTTTAGTTCCTTTCTTGATTAATGATGATGATTCTTTTGAAATCCTTGAACAACATGATTCTTGCATCGTCTTAAAGTTGATGAGAAAAATGGGATATGAAGGAGGAGGTTCTGGAACCAATGGCCAAGGTATTGTGGATCCCATCAAGGCAGTGGTTTGGCCTTGATATTCTAGGATAGGATATGTCCCAAAGGATGTTGGAGAAAGATCCAAAACCATTCGGGAAGAATACCCCATGACAGTCACTAAGACTCCATATATCAACAGTTCATCATGAGATGAAATGGATTCAGTGCAGGCTGAGAGCACAACTTCTCATCATATAGAATTCGAGACATATCTAGGGAAATATGAGCATCACAATGACAGAGTTGAGACCAAATATTCTTTCCAATCTGACTCCAGAGGAAACTCACCAAGGTATAATAAATATCGAAACTCTAAAATGCCATTTGATTATAAGAATGTTAATCATATAAAACAGAGCTATTGGCAAAGACCATGCACTTTGTATGGATTGAATAACCACGCAGTGTCCTAGTGTTGGAAGAGAAAATCCTTGTGCAAGAAGGTTATGGAAACCAGGAGAAGGATGAGGATGGAATATTGCTTTCCAACCATGGAAAAGAGAAAGGGGAATGCACCTTTGAAGGAGAAAGGCTACTACATCCATTACAGAAGAGATGGGCATCATGAGGACACTTGTTGGGTCTTACATGTAGATCTTTTTCCAAAGAGGGACAAGAAGACCAGGAAGACACCTCCGAAGGAGACAACCAGTCAGGGAGTTGTGCAGGAAAATTCGCCACCAAGAGAAGACCAACTACCAGAGAAAGGACAACTCAGTAAAGAGGACATGTTCGGAAAAATGGTTGAACAAATGGGGAAAGTCCTCGAGTTAGTCGAGAGTGGCCATCTTTTGTAAATCACATGTTGTGATTCAGACCCTGTAGAAGGGTATTGTGTAAAAGTGATAATTGTTGATATCACTTCTTTTTCTGGCACATGTTGATATTGTTAGGCCTTGTGAGGTAGTTTGGGTATGGGTTTCTTATTGTAAGTCTAATAAACATGAAAATTATAATGTAATGACTTTTGGGGACCAAAATTCCTTTCAATTGGTATGTGTGATCAGGATGGATTTAGGGAACATCACAGAAGTCTCAGAAGCATCCTAGGAGGCTCAAAATGGATTCAACAGACAGAAAAGGGAAAACATTAAAAGTTCCCAAAACTCAATTAAAATGGAATGATCATGAAGAGTGTTTCAAAAGATTTGCAACGATGCAAACGACTTGTCAAACGGAGCTATGAATCAAAATATATAAGCAGTCAAAGTTTTGGTCAACCCAGCCCAGTCAGCAAGGATGAGTCAGCATCCGTACGGCTGACACAACATTAGTATGGATGAGATCAACATCCGTACAACCTACATGGAAAGTGAATAGAGTGACACGTGTCATGATGAGGTCATCATGATGTCAACATGCCACGTGACAACACTAGAGGCTGCCACGTGTCACTCGTATTTGGGATTTTTACGGTGCCACATGGATGAGTAAAAATGTGCCACGTGGCACCCCCAGGTGTCGCCACATGTCATCACCTAGAAAGTACCATGTGTCCAAGATGATGCAGAGATGAATTCATCATTCACATGTGGGAGAATTAATGGATTGCATGTGGCCCAATAGGAAGGCACCATGTGGCATCCCCGAAATGCGCAATGACCCTCCATGAAAAAATATTTAAAAAAATATATATATCAGAACTCCACCAAAAATGGTGGAAGTTTCTCCATATCTGGTATGATCTGCCAGATATATCTACCCTCCAACTGTACACCAGAATTAGCTAGCATCTTTGCTATATTTAGCAATATTTCCACCAAATATAGCACATGTGCTGCCAATTTAACCACTCCACCAATTTGGTGCCTCCTCCAAAACAGTTCATTGTATATAGACAAAATGCACCAAAATTCCACCAAATGGAGTGAATTCCACTAGATTCGATCTAGGGATCTCCTCTAACTAAGTTCTAAATTTAGTTGTGCCCACCAATGTGCCAAAATCGTTCATTATTGCATAACCACCTGAAAATAGTATAAAAGGAGGCTTCTGGTTCAGATTTCGAGGTAGCAGGTGACACACCAGTGCAAAAATCATGAGAGATGAAGTCTGATCACACTCGTAAATATCCGTATGGACTATACATCCTGGTACAAATTTTGGGCATGCAAATCGAGGTAAGGGTGCCTTTTGTGTTCAAAAGGTGTCTGACTTGGATTGAGGCGTGGAGATAGTCATTTTTAGGTAAAATGAGGCCAAAAATGCAATGGCGGTGTTATTTTTTTGATCTGAGAAAAACATTTGTAGCATAACTCCATAATGAGTCATTTATTGCAGAGGCAATGGCATGGTAACCGAGGCAGGGGTGTTTCTTGGGCCTGAAAGTGTTTGACTCAGATTGAGATGATTTGACAGTCATTTTTAGGTGATTCAGCGAGGCAAATCCAATGATGAGGTCTATTGTTGCTGCAGAGATTCACATAAGCAAGCTACGTTCTAGAGAAGTCAATGTAAGCATGCTTTTCATTATGTTTTTTTGTCAATAAATGTTGCATCATAGCATGCGTGTTATAGGTCTGAAGGAGCATAGAGAGGCTGCAAAAAGGCATCAAGATCAAATTACTCCTTATATCTATTCTATTCTTCTCTTCTTTCACATCAAATCAATCAGTTATATGTGACAGAGAAATTGTGGCACTTGCATGATAAGTGGCCAATGAAGCAGTTTTGAATCTCGTGGTTTCAAGATATTTGTATGGGATGCATATTTATTCTTGTATTTGAGCAGCATATCTAAGGCTTTTTATGGATCCATGTTGATGGGGGTCATATCTTATTCTTCCTCTTTTTATGTATTGATTATGTGGGAATGATGTCCATGTCAGCATCATGGATGCCTCGTGAGTATGAGAACTTGTGAAGCTGTATACATTCTTAATCACATTCCGATCTCTTAATGTTGTCATCGCAAAGTGACTTTGGCCTTACAACTTGTAAAGGAGAGACAACATTACAACAAGGAGAATAAAGTGGTTAGGCTTTGGAGCATGACCCGGAGAGGTAGCCCACATCGGGTGAACTTCGTTATCAAGGGAAGCATCATATCTATTATGTGTCTTATGTTATTATGTTTATTTTTGATGAATATATGCACATAGGATATTAAATGCAAGTATGAAATATCACACATAAGGAAAACTAAAGAGTTTTCATTCAATTCGAATTCAAGTGCATAAGACTTCAACTTTACCTTTAATTGCACATCGCTCAAGTAAAATGATCTATAACTGACCATTTTGAAGGAGTGACAGAAACAACCAATTGTTTGAAACTTATCGCCCCCGGGTTCAGATCAATAGTTATGAAATTTGAAACATTCAATGTTACATGGGGCCACATAGGCATTTCTTTCTTGAACATTTTTATAATCCCTGCAATCTGCAACCTTATGTCAAAAATTAGTACAATAAAAACAATGACCATAAAAGAAATTTGCATACCTGGGAGTGAATGATATTCTTTTTGGTGTAGTCATTTTGAATTTCTTCCTTGAATGATCATGATCATGATTGAAGCTTATTTGTGGCTTGAACATGGATGGTATTCTTGAAGATGTATCTTTAATAGTTTTCTTAGATTCTGGTTGACCATGATTCCTTCCTTTGAGTACATCTGCATAACTCTTTCTATTTTCTTCATTATTCGTTTCTAGCAACCTAGAGTCTTTCTCTTCATTCTCTATAACTGATGTTGATGTTTTTGTCTCTTCAACATTCTTGTTGAGCTTGACTACTTTACTTCTCAATGTGACAACTTCTTCTTCAATCTTCTCAACCTCTTCTTATTTCTTCATTATCTGAGACTTCGTGACTTTTTTTTTTTTCTCTTCTTCAAGATGTATTTTTAATGTGATTATATCTTCTTCAAGTCCTTTCTCTTCTTGACCAAACTCTACCTCAAGCTATTTTAGATCATTAGTTCTTTCCTTAAGATGATCTGTCAATATATTTTCTCTCATTTTCGCTTCTTCCTTCTGTTCTGCTATGTTGGCTTCCAAAAATTTCTTTTGATCTTTAATATTTTCTTCTATATTTCTGGCTTCTTGTAACTAAGTTCTTAAGTTCTTGATGATTTGTTGGGATTCTACAAAAGTGTGAGCACTTTCCTTTTGTTTCATCAATTCTTTCTTGAGTGACTTGTTTTCTTCTCTATCTTTTCTTAGTTCATCTAAAGATTTGATCAATTCTTCTTCATAATTGTCTTATTTTTGAATTAGTTTTTCTATTTCATTTTCTTCATGGAATTCTATTTCAAGATGTTCGTGTTTTTCAGAAGTAAAGAAAAACAACATACCTCTGTTGATTATGTGCTCTTCATCTTTTGAATTTGTTTGACATGGTGAACACATTTCTTCTTGATCTATACCTACATCTTCTTTCGTATTTTTTGATTCTGCGATGGGTGAAGAATATATATCATGTAACTTATCCCAAAGTTCTTTGGCTTATGAACATTTACCAACCTTTTCTCTTACCGGATTAGGTAATCCTTCCTAGATTAAATCCATTTCTATTTTGTTATTCTTCTTCAATTCCTTCTTGGATGCAATATTTTCCCTTTTTGAATTTTCATATCCTGTAACGAATGATAGCCAAATATAATACCCTTGTTCCCGTAAAACTAATTTCATCCTTCCATTCCATATCTCATACTTTAAACCATGATTAACATTAAACAATGGTACTCCATTCTCATAATAATCAATGATCTCCTTCTAGTGGTTAAATTGTTTCCCGAAGGAACCCGCTCTGATTCCAATTGTTGGATTACTGAGAGGGGGCGGTGAATCAGTAATAAATCAGTCTAATCCTTTTTAACCATAAAATGCAAGTGTTATATCAATGTAACATTATCATCCAAGAGTTGCATAGTAAATAAAAAATGAACAAATGAGAAATCATACAAATACATAGTACACCAATGTTTTTATGTGGAAACCCAAAGCGGGAAAAAATCACATAATGCTTTTTCTTATATGTCTTTAAGAATTACATTCATTGGAAGCACCAAATTCCTTTGTTTTCCAGCTGCAATTGGAAGGAGGCTCCAACCCCCTAGTTTCTCAGGCTACAAGTTGAGGGAAGTTCAAACTCCCCAATTCTCTGGCTACAACCAAAAGGAGGCTACAACCCCCTATGTTCTTCAGATACAACCAGAAGGTGGATACAACCACCTTTCCTTACCCTGTCCAACCACCCTGAAATATAAGTAGAATTATGGAACCACTATCACACTATCATTGTGAGATATATTGTTGTAAACCTGTACCAATAAAATTTCACAAAATAGCTCGTAACAACCTGTACCAAAACAACCTGTAATCAACCTGTACCATAAACAAGTCCATCAACCATGCACTAACTTGTACCTCAACCTGTACCATCAATGATTGCATCAACCATGCACCAAATATGTACCAATAATGCATCAAATACACATAAAATGTGACTCATCAAGATGTACCAACATCATCAACTATGCACCTCATGTATGTTCCAACTCATTAACTACTTGTCTCAACCATGTACCCAACATATACCTCAACCAAAATCCCTCATCAATTTCATCATTCAAATTTGATTTGTAACTTTGTAATAGACCCGGTGTATATGATCACATACCTTCAAACCTTCCTTAACTTTAACAACAAGAGACTAGAATTTTCATCAAACTTTACTTTAGTCTCACATGACTAATTTTTCATTAGTCAACAACCCTAACTTGAAATAATCATAACTATGTACCTGTTATGAATAAAGATATGAAAATAGTACACAATGTTCTTCAATGTATTTTATGAAATTAATCCAGGTTTCACTACTTGGAAATGTAAATGTGTCGAACCTGCAAAGAATAAATCTAGCTAAACAATAATACACATATTTGTGGAGAGAATTTGAGAAAGAAGAAGGAGAGAAATAACAGAAGAATTCTCATTAACCTTTGTGAAAAATGAATAGTTTACACATGATATACTCTGTATAGCTCAATGCCTTTGCACTGGAGGTGAACCAATGTGCCATAGTGGTGGTATAGAGTGATTTGGACACACAACAATAGTTATGGGAGTGAACTGCCAACTAGTCTAGTCTCTCAGAAAGTTACGGGAGTGAACTTACACCTTGTTGAGTTAACTAGTCAACTAGTCGTTAGTTAACTAACTGAACAAAGAGTTGTGAGGAGTTAACTCAGGGAATCAAGGCTAATGTGCCAGTTTGGTGATGATCCCAAGGCAAGGTCAAATTAGCATGGTGATGATCCCAATGCAACATCTAAACTCAACTCAACTAATCAAAGTGAAGTGTCAACTGAAAGAGAATATTCTCCAAGTGAAATATTCTCTCCTAAAATATAGGAGATTGGATAATGACTAAATATGACTAATAAACAAGGAAAAACATTAGGAAAAAGAAATCTTAGGTGTGTGTGAAGTAACTCCAACACCCCCCCCTGAACATCACTATGGTGAAAATAAAGAAAGGGTCCCGACAACGAGGCCATGTTAGGTACCCAAATACAAAAGATACACTGAAACTAAAGTGAGGAAAGAGGGAAAACATCATGGGAAAACTCCCCCTCAAGGTACAATGTATGTAAAAATAAGAACTACACTTGCTAGGAAACTATGTCCTTCAATCCAAGATGACTTCACTGAGAATGGAATTTCTACTTAGTGAAGGTCTTGGTGAAGATGTCTGTCATCTGTTCTACTGAAAGAAAGAACTATAAGTCAATGATCTTGTCATGTACTAAGTCTCATATGTAGTGCATGTGGATCTCGATGTGCGTCGTTCGCTGCCTCTGAACTAGATCTCTGTAGAACTTCATAGTTCTCTGGTTGTCACACAAGATGATGATCGACCTATGAAACTGAATTCCCAACTAAGTGATAAAATGTTGTAGAAACATAGCCTGAATGGTTATGTTAACTACCCCTCTCTACTCTACCTTAGCTGAAGATAGAGCAATGGAATCTTGCTTCTTGCTCGACCAACAGATAGGCCCAGAACCAAGACTGAGTGAGTAACCAGATTTGGACTTGCGATCAATGCTATCACCAACCCAATTGAAATTAGTAAACCCAATGAGATCTAATGTAGAGTGTGTTTCATAATGAATCCCAAAGGTGATGGTTCCCTATACGTATCGAAGGATACACTTTGCATCTTTCCAATGTATCTCATGCGACTCCTGCAAGAACCTAGAAACTGTGCCAACTGCATAGGAGAGGTCTGGTCTAGAGTGTGTGAGATACAACAATATCCCCACTAGTTGTCTGTACAGTGTGCAGTCAAACAGTGGAGTATCCCTGCCATCCTCAAGTTTGATTCCTAATAGGAAAGGAGTCGGAGCAGATTTGCAGTCTGTCATGTGAAATCTCTCAAGGATATCTCATGCATACTTGGCCTAAGACAGTTTGATGCTTGGTGCATCCTGACTGATATCAAGTCTAAGGAAGAAGTGTAGCGGACCCATGTTTGTCATCAAAAACCTGTCATGTAGAATCCTCTTGACTACAACAATCGCTGAAGTCGATCACCCGATGATCAACAAATCATCGACATACAAAACTAAAAGTAGAAGTGAATCATCCATCTTGAGCATGTAGATATTCGGGTCTGATTTACAACATACAAAGTTCTTTGACAATAGGTAGGAGTCCATCTTGGCATAGCATGCCTTTGAAGCCTTCTTGAGGCTATAAAGTGACTTCTTCAGTTGACAGACCAAAGATGAGTCCTACATAAATCCATGGGGCTGCTCCATGTAGATCTCCTCAGAGAGATCACTGTGAAGAAATGCATTCTTCACGTCAATATGATGGTCTTCCCATCCCTCGGATACCACAATGGCAAGGTCCAATCAAATGGAATCCATCTTCTCTACTGGAGCAAAGGTCTCATCATAGTCAATACCATGAACCCGCTGAAAGCCTTTGGCAACAAGCTTGGCTTTGTATATGCTAATCTGTCCATCTGTTGCACTCTTGGTCCTGTAGAACCATATGCATATGAAAAGTTTCCTCCCAGAAGGAAGGGGAACCAGATCCCAAGTCTGGTTCTCGAGGAAGGAGTTGTACTCCTCCTGCATGGCGCATTCCCAAAAAGGATTTCCAACAACCTCGCCATAAGATTGTGGATCGGAAGAATGGACCAAGAAAACATGCCTGTAGGGAAATGGTTCAGTGGCAGTGAGTGCAACAGGATGCTCATTGAAATCAGATTGAGTCCTCCTTGTATCAGCTGGATCACCAACGCGATCCCTTGCATCCTGAAGAGTAGTTTGTGCCCACTTGGGCCTCTGCTCTAGCTCTACAACTGCATCTGGATGCTCTAACTCTGCTTCTGACTGTACTGACTCTGAATATGAATCATCTGAGTCCTCTGAATAAAAAATATCATTTTAAGAAGAGTCATCATGTGCATGATCATCAACTCAAACGAGTGGAAGAGTGAAGGTGTCTGCATGCAACTGTTGAGGTACATGCGAGAGACTTTCCTCGAATTGAACACTATGCTCTATGATGATCCGGTCTGAGGAAATATCAATAAGTTGATATCCCTTGACACCGTTGGGGTATCCAAAAAAATTTAAATCATTGCTCTGTGGATCAAGTTCCTTCCTCTTTTAAGAAGGAATCTAGGTCCATGCATGTGAACCAAAAATGTGAAAGCGGCCACTTCCGGTTTGAGGCCGCTCCAAGCCTCGTAGGGGGTATTATCCTTGACAGATCTATGAGGACATATGTTTTGGATGTATGTTTCACAATTAAGTGATTAGGCCCATAGTATCTATGGTAATTACTTTGCATGCAACATGCAAGATGCCATCTCCTTTAGAGATCTATTCTTCTGCTCAACAACTCCTTTTTGCTGCGGAGTATAGGGAACTGTGTGTTGCAATTGGATCCTTGCCTCATGGAAAAGATTATGGATCTCATGATTTATATACTCTCTCCCATTATTAGTTCAAAGGAATTTGATCTTATTTCCAGACCGTGTCTCAACCAAGGCTTTAAAATCTTTGAGGTGTTGAAAGATCTTAGATTTTTTCCTGAGAAAGTAGATCCAAGTAAAACGTGAGAAACCATCAACAAAAATGAGAGAAAACCTCACTTTTCTGATGGATGGATGTGGAAAAGGACCCTTAAGGTCACTATGGATCATATATAAAGGTGTGGAAGCTCACTGAAACTTTCATTTGTCAAATTTCTCTTGAGGGTGTTTTCCGAGAAGACATCCCTCACATACTCCCTTAGAGAAATGGATGTCTGGTAGACCATCAATTATTTTTTTTATTTCTAAGCTATTGCATGTATCTGAAATTCAAATGTCCAAACCTTTCGTTCCATATCCTGCTACTTTCATCAGCATGAGTAAGCAGTAAAGCAGAATCAAGTTTAATGAATTCAAAAAACATATACAATATAGACTGATGATTTACCTCATCGGTAGCAACCTTAGAGTTGGTTTGCATGTCGTATATGTCCATGGAATTTGGTGGAACTATGAATTTATTTTTGGTGCCAGAATTATTCATCTGATACACAGAGAGAAGGTTGACACAAAATTTGGGAACATGCAACACATTCTCGAAGCTTTCATTGGTGAGTTCAATCCTTCCTTTTGTGGTGACTTCGACAGAAGAGTTGTCCCCCATTAGAATATGAGGAAATTTGCATGCATATAATGAAGAATATACTGCTTCCGAGGCATCCATGTGATGTGACTCTCCTAAATCTATGATCCAAGCATCATGAGAGGGGTTGATGGCAATCAAGGCATGACTAGAATTTCCTTTCATGGAATTCAGGTCTTTTGGCTTCTTCTTCTTTGCACCCTCAAGGATCCGACCTCCAAGATTGTTTTGTTGAAGTATTTGAGACATAAGATCTATTTTTTTTTGCATGCATGGGGATTCTGAATGGAATCCTTTGTGACAATACATGCATTTCTCCCCTTTTCCCCTTTGGATCCAGAGGCATCAGTGAAGGGTTTCGTGTACCCTTCCTACATCGGATGTGCATGATATTTACATTTATATTTATATTTATATTTATGATATTTGTGTCTTCTATCACGCATAGTGATTGCATGAGCACTTGGACCTTTGATTGTGCCCATGTTGATGATCCAGATTATTTTCGGCATGAAATGAGAGCGGAGATATAACATAGAAATATTCAAAGATATTGCAAGAGAGACAACAATATAACAGAGATATAGCGGAAATATAAAAAGAGTCACAGATATATAGTAATACACGATTTCTATTAATGAAATAAATGTATAGAGACTGTAAAAGTATAGAGTGAAAGACTCGCTAGAATGGTGGTAGCTTATCTCTGAGAAGAGATGTGTGAAATAAGAACAAATTTACGGAGGTCGGGCACGAGCGATAGAGAATGCAGGTCGCCTTTACATGACTACTCACATCCATGAGAAGATGATTACAATGAGGCTATAGAGGCCTTTTTACAATAAACTAGAATGCCAAAAGTCCTAGACATCCAAAAACATAACCCTAGGAGATGAAGTGCCAAAAGTCATGTGGGCCCTGTTTGGGTAAGTGAGTACATCAACTTCCCGGGGTCGTAACTTTTGCATACGATCTTCGTTTTAGGCGTGTGATAACTCATTGGAAAGGTATTGTCAAGAAGATTCATTTTGGGGGATCAATTATTCCTTTGCCTATAATTGAGAACCTCGATCTCGAAAAACCTTCATTTGGACCCTCAAAATGGCCCCGGAAGTTAAAACCTGCTAAAAATAGTAAATTGCCAAAATGGCCAGAAAACTGTTTTGAGCCATTTTGAAATGGTGGGTGGATACCAATATCCACTTAGATCAGTACTCCCTCCTTAGGAAGTAATGGTCTCCATTTCATTGATTTCCCAGGGGAGAGGGAAAAGCATTTGTTGAATCTACATCTTGGTGAGCTGTTTGTCTTGCTAGAGACGTCGCGTTGCTTAGTTTGTGCAAATTTGTCACGAACCTGTTGCGGTTGAGGCTGCTCAACAAGTCGAGATACATGAGAGGACGATGTGCAGAAGGAATATTTGCACTTTGTTGCAACCTTTTTGACCTGCTTCTATTAGATAGAAGGTGCTTGGGCCGAGGCTGTAGTGGTTGTAGTATCCTTTTGTTCCCCTTTTGAACAGATTGTGGAGAAGATGAATTTTGTAGTATGAGATACTACCTTGCAGCACTGTTTAGGTGGGGCAGTAGTTGGAACTACCTTTGGTATCCTGTAGAGATGACCTCCCAGAGTAATAATGACACTACAGGGTCGAGACTCATAGATAGCATGGCGTTTCCACATATATGGCTGGCCCAAGAGAACATCACAGACATCCAGTGGGGAAACATCACATAATACCTCATCCTTGAAGGGTTGGATGCCATA
>ML782673.1:488340-534216 GCA_009831015.1 Picea engelmannii
CCAAAAGTCCTAGACATCCAAAAACCTAACCCTAGGAGATGAAGCGCCAAAAGTCATGTGGGTCCCGTTTGGGTAAGTGAGTACATCAACTTCCCGGGGTCGTAACTTTTGCATACGATCTCCGTTTTAGGTGTGTGATAGCTTGTTGGAAAGGTATTTCCAAGGAGATTCATTTTGGGGGCTCAATTATGCCTTCGGATATAATTGACAATCTCAATCTTGAAAAACCTTCATTTGGACCCTCAAAATGGCCCCGGAAGTTAAAACCTGCTAAAAATAGTAAATTGCCAAAATGGTCAGAAAACTGTTTTGAGCCATTTGGTAATGGTGGGTGGCCACCAATATCCACCTGGATCAATCCTCCCTCCTTAGTAATCAATGGTCTCCATTGCGTTGAGTTACCGTGGGAGAGGGAAAAACATTTGTTGAATCTGCATCTTGGTGAGTTGTTTGTCTTGCTGGAGACGTGGCATTGCTTAGTTTGTGGAAATCTGTCAAAAACCTGTTGCGGTTGATGCTGCTCAACAAGTCGAGATACATGAGAGGACGATGTGCAGAAGGAATCTTTTCACTTTGCTACAACCTTGTTGACCTGCTTTTGTTGGATAGAAGGTTCTTGGGCTGAGGCTATAGTGGTTGTAGTATCCTTTTGTTCCCCTTTTGAATAGATTGTGGAGAAGATGAATTTTGTAGTATGAGATACTACCTTGCAGCACTGTTTAGGTGGGGCAGTATTTGGAACTACCTCTGGTATCCTGTGAAGATGACCCCCCAGAGTAATAATGACACTATGGGGTCGAGACTCATAGATAGCATGGCATTTCCACATATATGGCTGGCCCAAGAGAACATCACAGACATCCAGTGGGGCAACATCACATAATACATCATCCTTGAAGGGTTGGATGCCGTATGACAATCGACACTGTTGGCTAACATGAAGATCTCATCCTCAGCGAAGGCACTCGATGTTGTATGGTTGTGGGTGTGGTGTTTTTGACAATCCCAACTGTTTAATGACCTTTGTTGAGATGAGGTTCTTCTGGCTTCTGCTATCAACAAAAAAATGCAGCGGGGTTCCCTTCACCCACATCTGTGAATGAAAAAGGTGCTCCCCCTCTTCTGGATCTGTTGGTTCTTCTGGTCGAATTGCTGCGGTCACGACAATAGCAGTGGGGTCTGCGTTGATGATCTGTCTTTTACCAGTATTTTCAGAATCATTTTCTGAATCAGGGGTCGGCTCCTTGTCTTTGATCTTGGCCACCAATGACTGTTTTGAGCGACATTCATCGGTGTTGTGCCAGGGGATTTTGTGGAAATCACACCATTTCCCGATGTCCTTCTTTGTCTTCCCGTGACCCTTCTTTTCCTATGGCTTGGACTGGTTTTTAGGAGACTGTTTGTTAGGGCTATATTTGTCATACCTTGGTTGTTGTTGATTTGCAGATCCGAACTCTCATTTGTTCTTGTGCTTAAATTTATGCTCGATTTTAATAGCATATCGGTAGGCAGAATCGAGTGATGAAATGTCCAGGAAATCCATTTCAGTTTTGATGTATCTGTGTAGAGCCCCACGGTATTTCAGAACCAAATGTCGTTCAGAGTCTTTGATACCCAGTTTGGTGCACAAGGTATGGAAGCTATTGGTGAACTCCGAAACTGATTGGCCCCTCTCTTGTCATAGTGTGGTCCATCTCATGTACTGATCCTCATAGTTTCCAATAGGGTAATACTTTTCCTTTCCCGCATCCACAAAAAAATCCCAAGTGGGATCAACCCCATATATTCCAGACTCCTCTATGGAACTCTGCTCCCAGTAAGTTTCCCACCAATGTTTGACATGGGGGAGAGCCTTAAGGAGTGTGAAGGTGATCTTTTCCTTGTCTGAAAAATTATGAATAGAGAAATAACCTTCTAGCATATTTAACCATTTATCTAGGGCATCTGCATCTATTTGACCTTCAAATACGAGAATATCAAAATTAACATGTACCTTGAAGGGAAAGGTGCCTCCAAAGTGGCTGCTTAATGAAGATGCGCCTGATGCGATCGGTAGGTGTTGAAGGATGTGGGAAAAATTCTCCATCATTTTGTCCCTCTGTCACGTGAGATCTTGCTCAAGCAACAGACTGATAGGATCGTCTGCTCCATCATTTTTATTTTCTTCCGCCATTGAGGGTTTCTTGGGTGTGCGAGAGCAATCTTCCTCAAGAGAGATAAGCCTGAGACCCAACTTTCTATACTCGGACCTCATCAGGGACATGCACTAAAAAACGATAAAGAGCAGCCTACTTTGATAGCACTGATCGAGATTATTTTCGGCACGAAATGAGAGCAGAGATATAACATAGAAATATTCAAAGATATTGCAAGAGAGACAACAATATAACAAAGATATAGTGGAAATATAAAAAGAGTCACAGATATATAGTAATACACGATTTCTATTAATGAAATAAATGTACAGTGAATGTAAAAGTATAGAATGAAAGACTCGCTAGAATGGTGGTAGCTTATCTCTGAGAAGATATGTGACGGCTACTCGCATCCATGAGAAGATGATTACAATGAGGCTCTAGAGGCCTTTTTACAATAAACTAGAATGCCGAAAGTCCTAGACATCCAAAAACCTAACCCTAGGAGATGAAGCGCCAAAAGTCATGTGGGCCCCGTTTGGGTAAGTGAGTACATCAACTTCCCGGGATCGTAACTTTTGCATACGATCTCCGTTTTAGGCTTATGATAGATCGTTGGAAAGGTATTGTCGAGGATATTCATTTTTGGGGCTCAATTATGCCTTTGGCTATAATTGAGAACCTCGATCTCAAAAAACATTCATTTGGACCCTCAAAATGGCCCTGGAAGTTAAAACCTGCTAAAAATAGTAAATTGCCAAAATGGCCAGAAAACTGTTTTGAGCCATTTGGAAATGGTGGGTGGCCACCAATATCCACCTGGATCAATCCTCCCTCCTTAGGAAGTAATGGTATCCATTGCGTTGAGTTCCTGGGGGAGAGGGAAAAGCATTTGTTGAATCTATATCTTAGTGAGCTGTTTGTCTTGCTGGAGACGTCGCGCTGCTTAGTTTGTGGAAATCTGTCATGAACCTGTTGCGTTTGAGGCTGCTCAACAAGTCGAGATACATGAGAGGACGATGTGCAGAAGGAATCTTTGCACTTTGCTGCAATCTTGTTGACCTACTTCTGTTGGATAGAAGTTGCTTGGGCCGAGGCTATAGTGGTTTTAGTATCCTTTTGTTCCCCTTTTGAACAGATTGCGGAGAAGATGAATTTTATAGTATGAGATACTACCTTGCAACACTGTTTAGGTGGGGCAGTAGTTGGAACTACCTCTGGTATCCTGTAGAGATGACCCCCCAGAGTAATAATGACACTACGGGGTCGAGACTCCTAGATAGCATGATGTTTCCACATATATGGCTGGCCCAAGAGAAAATCACAGACATCCAGTGGGGAAGCATCACATAATACCTCATCCTTGAAGGGTTGAATTCCATATGACAATTGACACTGCTGACTAACATGAATATCTCATCCTTGGCGAAGCCACCCGATGCCGTATGGTTGCCGGTGTGGTGTTGTCGACAATCCCAACTGTTTAATGACCGCTGCTGAGATGAGGTTCTTCTGGCTTCCACTATCAACAATAAAATGTAGCGGGTTCCCCTTCATCCACATCTGTGAATGAAAAAGGTGCTCCCCCTCTTCTGGATCTGTTGGTTCTTCTGGTTGAATTGCTGCGGTCACGACAATAGTAGTGGGGTCTGCGTCGATGATCTGTCTTTTACCAGTATTTTCAGAATCAGATTCTGAATCAGGGTTCGGCTCCTTGTCTTTGATCGTGGCCACCAATGACTGTTTTGCGCGACATTCATCGGTGTTGTGCCAGGGGCATTTGTGGAAATCACACCATTTCCAGTGTCCCTTTTTGTCTTCCCGTGACCCTTCTTTTCCTATGGCTTGGACTGTTTTTCAGGAGACTGTTTGGTAGGTATGTCTTTGTCATACTTTGGTTGTTGTGTATTTGCAGACCCGAACTCTCGTTTGTTCTGGTGCTTAAATTTTTGCTCGATTTTAACAGCATATCGATAGGCAGAACCAAGTGATGAAATGTTCAGGAAATCCATTTCAATTTGGATGTATTTGTGTAGAGCCCCATGGTATTTCAGAACCAAATGTCGTTCAGAGTCTTTGATACCCAACTTGGTGCGCAAGATATGGAAGCTATTGGTGAACTCTGAAACTGATTGGCCCCTCTCTTGCCGCAGTGTGGTCCATCTCATGTACTGGTCCTCATAGTTTCCAATAGGGTAATACTTTTCCTTTGCCGCATCCAGAAAAAAATCCCAAGTGGGATTGGCCCCATATATTCCAGACTCCTCTATGGAACTCTGCTCCTAGTAAGTTTCCCACTAATGTTTGACATGGGGGAGAGCCTTAAGGAGTGTGAAGGTGATCTTTTCCTTGTCTGAAAAATTATGAACATAGAAATAACCTTTTAGCAGATTTAACCATTTATCTAGGGCATCTGCATCTATTTGACCTTCAAATACGGGAATATCAAAATTAACCTGTACCTTGAAGGGAGAGGTGCCTCCAAAGTGGTTTCTTGATGAAGATGCGTCTGATTCTATCAGTAGGTGTTGAAGGATGTGGGAATAAATCTCCATCATTTCGTCCCTATGTTGCATGAGAGCTTGCTCAAGCAACAGACTGATAGGATCGTCTGCTCCATCATTTTTATTTTCTTCTGCCATTGAGGGTTTCTTGGGTGTATGAGAGTGATTTTCCTCAAGAGAGACAAGCTCGAGACCCAACTTTCTATACTCGGACCTCGTCAGGGACATGCACTGAAAAACGATCAAGAGCAGCCTGCTCTGATACCACTGATCTGGATTATTTTCGGCACGAAATGAGAGCGGAGATATAACATAGAAATATTCAAAGATATTGCAAGAGAGACAAAAATATAACAAATATATAGTGGAAATATAAAAAGATTCACAGATATATAGTAATACACGATTTCTATTAATGAAATAAATGTACAGAGACTGTAAAAGTACAGAGTGAAAGACTCGCTAGAATGGTGGTAGCTTATCTCTGAGAAGAGATGCGATGGCTACTAGCATCAATGAGAAGATGATTACAATGCGGCTCTAGAGGCCTTTTTACAATAAACGAGAATGACAAAAGTCCTAGACATCCAAAAACCTAACCCTAGGAGATGAAGCGCCAAAAGTCATGTGGGCCCCGTTTGGGTAAGTGAGTACATCAACTTCCCAAGGTCGTAACTTTTGCATACGATCTCTGTTTTAGGTGTGTGATAGCTCGTTGGAAAGGTATTGTTGAGGAGATTAATTTTTGGGGATTCAAGACCAATCTTGGAGAGAATGGTGAGAATCATTTGTTTCTCTTCCGTCGATTTTTCAACCCCACAAGCTTTGAGTTCCGACAATAAATCGTTGATTTTTGTAAAACAATATTGGATATTGTCGAAGCTTTTTGGATTCAATGTGAGAAGATCCATCTCCAGAATGTGTCCCCTTATCTCATCCTATTTTCCAAATATCCCTTCCAAGTTTTTCTAGGCTTCATTGGGAGTCTTACAGGAAGATATGTGAAAAAGGAGATCGAGAGAAATAAGACTATAAATTGTTTCGAGTGCCTCATCGATGCGATTTAAGTACTTGGATTTTTATATGGCTGATGTAGGCTCTGTATCTATATTCATGGTTAAACTGTACAACCATCTGGATCAAATATGTATGGATATTTTCTCCTTCCATGAAAAATAGTTTTAAGGTGTAAGAATGAATTCTGTTTGGAATTTCATCTTTCCACTGTCTTCAATCTTTTGTACCTGCAAAAAAATTTGTTGTAGCTTTTGCTTAGCAGTCCGTCAGCTATGATACCATGTAAATTTGTTGAACCTCCACATAATATATCTAGATAAACAATAATACACACATTTTCATAGAGAATTTTAGAAAGAAGAAGAAGGAGAGAAAGAATAGAAGAATTCTCATTAACCGTTGTGAAAAATGAATAGTTTACACATGATATACTCTGTATATATCAATGAGTTCACACGGGAGGTGAACCAATGTGCAATAGGGGTATTTTAGAGTGACATGGACACACACCAATAGTTACGGGTGTGAAGTTCCACCTAGTCTAGTCTCTCAGGCAGTTACGGGAGTGAACTGCCACCTAGTTGAGTTAACTAGTCAACTAGTCTTCAGTTAACTGACTAAGAAGAGAGTAGTGAGGAGTTAACTCAGGGAATCAAGCCTAATGCACCAGTTTGGTAATGATCCCAAGGCAAGGTCGAATTATCATGGTGATGATCCCAATGTTGCATGGTGATGATCCCAATGCAACATCTAAACTCAACTCAACTAGTCAAAGTGAAGTGTCAACTGAAAGAGAATATTCTCCAGGTGGAATATTCTCTCCTAAAATATAGGAGACTAGATAATGACTAATTATGACTAATAAAAAAGGAAAAAAATTAGGAAAAATAAATCCTAGGTGTGTGTGAAGTAACTCCAACATGAACCTCTCATAAAAGGAATTATAACAAAAATGACATACCTTGTTGAATTCTAGCGTATTTTAGAGAGAAAACTTGTAGAGCGTGCCCCACACAGAATATTTGTTGTATGGATATGAAAATAGTACAAAGAATACTAAATAATGTACTCTAACCAATACATTTGGTCTTATTGAATTTGGATCTGTTATGAACAAATTATGACGTTTTTACCTGAAACACCTATTTTAGACTAGGTTCAGGAGTAGCCACAAACCCTATTTTCCTCGTAGTGTAACTTCAAAAATACAACAACCCACAAGATTAAAATTTTATAACAATCACTTGGAGAGATTTCCTCAACATCTGCCATATTTAGCAGTTTGAATTGTTCTAGAAAAAAAATTATTGCGAAAATGGTGAGATGATCTGTAAATAACATACCTTAGAAAACATCATGAAAAGAATTTATCCTCCCTTGAATTTCGTCCTTCTTTACTTCACCTTCCCTCTGAAATTCACCTTAGATATCCTTTGGTTAGCTCAGTCACTTGTAGATATTCAATATCCTTAAGTGTGATTAAAATCAAAGATCCTTGCCTCTTATTTATACTTTTATGTAGCTTCCTCAAAGAGTTACCTTCTAACCATCTTAAACCACTTTCCTTATTTTAGGGCTAACTCACTTCTAACCACTTGTCCACTTAGTAAATTCTCCATTAACTTTATTATTTAAATACTTTCTTTTGTATCCACTTTCAATTATAGTACACTCATCACTTCACTTTATTATTTAAATAATTTCTTATACTTTTATGTAGCTTCCTCAAGGGGTTACCATCTAACCATCTTAAACTACTTTTCTTATTTTAGGGATAACCCACTTTTCTTAACCGCTTTCTATGCATTTTCTCTACTAGTGCAAATTTATTGAAATGCCAACTTCTGTCAACAACAGAAGAAAATATGTCAGCAACTAGAGAAACTTTTGTATGGTATTTGGATAAAAATAAAAACAGGAAATTCATAACAATTCTCATGATTTCAATCTGATGTTCCAGTAAAAAACTATAGCAATATGGAAATTGCAAGTTTGTCCTTCTTCACTACTTTTTCTAGACTTGAAATTTTTAGCAGAACTAACTATCTCCCAATCTGTGCACTTATAGAAAAATTTCACTAAACCAAAATTCTTTTTCTTGATGAACATATAAAAATTCAACTAAATAAAATTTCTCCGTTTTGTGATCCAGGGTCACTTTTCCTTCTCTGAAAATCTCAAAAATCCCCCAAAAGGCCCGAAATAATTGATTTTGGCCTATTTCAGTGTCCCCATGCCAATCCCCATAGGATTTATTGTGTCTACTTTTTGGACTCTCCCCAGAAGTTTCATGCTAATTTGGACTTTAGTTGATGATATGGACCAAGATCTTTAAAAAATGCTATTTTGCAATTTTCACCAAATCCAAGCAGAATTGGACAAGGTCCCTCTCTAGAGATTTTGTATACCTCCTATATATGGAAACAATACATAAGTTTCATCCAAATATGATGTAATGTGTTCTAGTTATGGACAAAATAGGAAAATGCCTCGATAGTGTTTTTTGAAACTGTGGAACAATTTTTGTTGGGTATGTGTTATATTCTTTGCATGAGTAGTAGTGTCTGAGTGTCTGCGTTGGGCGCGCAGGGGGGTTAGAGGGGGGGTGCAGGGGGTTTGGGGGCAGCACCTCCGAATTTTTTTTTCACACTGAGACGACATATTTCTGGGACGACATATTATCGGGATGACATATTTTCGGGACGACATATTTTTGGGACCACATGATATTTAGGTGGTTTTTTGGCACATGGTTTTTTTCCGATGGTTTTCTATTTTCGGTTAAGGAATTAGGGTTTTGGACTAATCCAAGTCATTGGGTTAGGGTTTTGGATGTCGTTGGCTCCTATATGTATATTGTATTGTAAACAATGTAACACAATGTATGAATATAATATATGTTGGTTTTTCCCGGTTTGGGTTTCCAGGTGAAAAATATCCATGTAATGTTTGTATTTTCCATTGTATCTTTTCTGATCTTTTCTAAATATCAGTTTGCAGTAGATATTGTACAAGGTTAGAATTTACAATTTTATCTATGTGCAACCTGAGTCGTCAATCTTGGGTTAGAAGAAATTTGGGTCATTGATATGCTCTTTATCATCCATCAGTGACTGGTGTTCTCTTTTGGCATGCACAATACGTCCCCAAACTTCCGACTCGAGCATCGACCATCAACCTGACTCCTTGACGACCGAACTGCACACAACTCCAAAATGGTCGACCTAGTCAACCGTCAGAGACCTTCATTGGTGAATGGAACTCTCAACAAATTTGGTCGACGTCCGACCATCAGCGTATCAAATACCAACGACCCTTGATGGTTGTCAAATACACTTTCCCAAATAGACCAACCTCACCATTAGCCATCGACCACTTGTGTTGGCTGACGTAGCAACTGCTGATGTGGCATGACACATGGATGATGACGTGGCCTGACATGTCATTTTGAGGTGTCAACTTGGGTGATGTGCATGACACATGGATTATAACATGGCATGAAATGTGGATGATGGCATCATCATCCTCTTTCCCCCATCGAACATCGATTGATTGATCTAGATTTTATGAGCAGAACAAAATGAACATAGATTATTATTATTATTATTATTAACATAGAGACACAATGAACAATAATAGAGATAGAGTAAAACTAGCTTCTATTCAATAAAGAAATATGTTAAAACTGTAAAATGGAGACTAAAAACAAGCTTGCTAGAATGGTAGTTACTTATCTCTGAGAAGAGATGTGAAGGTTGCGCTCATTCCAAATAAAATGAGTACAATGAGGCTATGAAGGCCTTTTTACAATAAAAATGAATGTGAAAACCCTATACATACAAAAACCTAACCCTAGTAGATGAATCACCAAAATTCATGTGGGCATTGTTTGGGTAAGTTGGTACATCAACTTCTCAGGGTCATAATGTTTGCATATGATATTTGTTTTAGGCTCACGATAACCCATTGGAACTTTCTATCCAAGGACTACACAGAATATTGAAAACAAATGACCCCAATAATAGTTTCACTATGAAAATCCCTAAAAAAAAAAATTAGGGCCTCAAAACGGCCCCGAACGTTCAGGACCCGAAAACTAGGAAAAAAACTGTCGAACTCAAAAAATGTTAAGATGATCCAATTGGAATAGGTGGGTGGCCATCGATATCCACTTGGATCAATATTCCCCCATTAGGAATAAATGATCTCCATTACATTGAGTTCCCCCATCATATGAGGAAATGTCTATTGAATTTGGCCTTAGGTGAGACACTTTCCTTGGGGCAGGAGCTGTTGTGCTTTGACAAACCAATAAATATGGATCCCTTGCTGGAAATTTACCTTGACCTATGTGTCCATGATATGATCAGTGGATTCCTATTCCATGTAGTTAGGGTTGAGCTCTATTGGTGTCAACTATTCTTCTATCTTTCAGGTTTCCAATAATGGTGGAAAATATGGTTGAAGGAGATCCACAATGAACATTAGGTGCAAGCCAAAGAAGGGGGGAATGTTGATCTCAAAATCATTTTATCCCACAACCTTGTTGATGGTGTAAGGTCCATAGTGGAGTGGACAAATATTCTGATAGGAATCTATAAGGAATTCTTTCTACAATTTTAACCAAGCTTTTTCTCCCAACTAAAACTTGTGTGGCACCCAGTGTTGATCATGGAACTGCTTGTACTTGGGATTGGACTTCTGTAAAATATCCTAGAATTGTTGGAGGATGTGTTAGATCTTCTCAATGAATCTGGTGGTTTTGTCATCTTCATTTGGAGCATGGGGGGAGTCTTCCTTGGTATCCGCAAGGGGTAGTGCAACATCCATGGGACCCAATTGTTGAAATCCCAACCCCACCTAAAAGGGGATGTGGCCAGTTGAGCTATGTATGGATCTTTTGTAGCTATGATGAACATAGGGAAGAATCTCATCCCATGTATGAGGGTGCTTGGAATTATACATGCACATGATATGCACAATTATCCAGTTGACAACCTTGGTTTGACCATCCGTCTGGGGTGGAATGTAATGGATTTGGTGAGCTTGGTGTCCAGTAGTGACTGGAGGCTTGACTAGAATGTGTTGAGGAACCAATTGTCCCTATCTGAGATAATGGTTTGTGATATCCAAAAATGTACCCACACTCATTCAAATAAGATCCTGACAGTGGCCTCCACTTTGATTCTCTTCTTGCAGGCGGCCATAATTGCCATCTTAGAAAAGAGATCAACAACCACAAAAACACAGTCATTTCCCTACTTGGTTGATGGAAGGCCGAACATGTAGTCCATTGAGATGGATTTTTAGGGCTTGTTAGGATTAGGAAGAGCGGTGTACATGCCTTGTTTATTAGAGGTTGTTTTGGAAATAGCCCATGTAGTGTAGGGCATGATATACTTGCTGACATCCTATCGAAGTTTCGACCAATAGAAATGTTTCTCTAGAACTACCACTATATTTTCTAGGCTGAAGTTTCCTTCCACATGACTATAATGGGATTCCCAAATCATCTTTGATCGCTCACTTAATGGAACACAGAGATGTCCCAGATGGCACAAAATCCCATCCTGAAGATGGAAATTACTGACAGTTGTGTTTGTGCCCAACATCTGGTAGGTGGTGGTGAAGTCAAGATCTTTCTCATAGAGTTGGGGCCATCCAAAGGTCTCGTGGCCACAAGGTTCTAGCACCGTGGTGAGTGTCATGACTGGAGGTTGGCTCAGGAAATGAACAACATAGTTGGTAGTTCCTATCTTATACTTGATGTTGAGGTGGAGTTGCTACAAGTATGTGGACCAATTATGATGGTGGTCATTTTGGAATTTTCCTTGTGTCTGCATGAACTGAAATGACTTATGATTAGTGTGGATGATTGTATCCTTCCTGATAATTTAATGCCTCCACTTGTGGAAGGATTTCACAATGGAGTACATTTATTTTTTCATAATTAGGGTACTTTCAGATGACATATGATAGTGTCTCACTATGATAGGCCACCGGGTGGCCGTGTTTAGTGAGAACTGTACCCACAACATAGTCTAAAGCATCTGTCTCAATCTAAAAGGGATTTTGCAAGTTGAGTAATGAAGGCATCAGGGATGATAAAAAGCACCACTTCAAATCATCGAATGGTTGTTGTTAGGACATGAACCATACAAAATTTACCTTATCACCACCTTTGGTTACTTGGCTAAGGGCCGATGCAATATGGGAGAATCCCAACATGAACCTATGATAGAAATTGGCAAGGCCTAAGAATATTTGAAGCCAAGTGAGCATGGTTGGGGTTGGCCAATGATGGATGACCTGGATCTTGGCTGGATTCACATGCAAACCATGCTCATAAAAAATGTATCCTAGGTACTGGACCTTGTCCATGTCAAAGGATCATTTTTCCAAGTTGGCATATAGCTTGTGCTTCCAGAGACTGTGCAGAACCTGTTGAATATGCTACAATTGTTCCACCTAAGTCATGTTGTAGAAGAGGATGTCATCCATATACAACACAAGAAAATAATTGGTTAAAGAAGGAAAGATATCATCCATCATCCTCTTGAAAGTTGCAGGGGCATTTGTAAAACCAAAGTGCATGACCAACCATTCAAAAATACCTTCTTTTGACTTGAAGGTAGTCTTCCATACATATGTCTTCTCTATTGGGACCTGATGGTAGCCAGACTTCAAATAAATCTTACTGAAGTGTTTTCCCCCCTTGAGTTGATGGAGGAGATCACCAATTCATGGAATTGGGTATCAGTTCCTGACTGTGATTTTATTTAGGGCCTGATAATCAATGCAGAGTTGCTAGGTCCTGTCTTTCTTCTGCACAAGCATTATTGGGCCTCCACAAGGTGATGACATGGGTTGGATGTGCCCCTTTTCAATCATTTATTGGATATGACTGTCACACACCCACTACGGTATAATAAAATTCTTGCTTCTCCTCAAGGGACAGAATCCCCAAAGTCCTACGGGGGCCTAGCGCAGGCTAGTTCTTCCCTAATCACCTCTCTATGATTATGGGTCACGACCACAGACCGAACAAGTATGGCATCCTTTCACTCTTCGTGGCTCGGCACTACCAGAGTGTTGAGTCTTTCGACTCTGCAAACCATGACACAGCGAAACGCCGAACCCCGATAGGGCTAGCGAGTACAAGATCCCTGTTTGGGTCTTCTCCTCGTGGCCACCTTCCATGACCTTCAACAAAGACTTTACCAGCCCTTCCCGATTCGGGAAATCACGATGCATGACTCCTCCCTTCCCATTCAAATCCCCGAAATTCATGAAGTCTCCCAGGTTTCCTTCCAAAGGAGATCAACGGTTGTATGCCTCCCCTGATCTGACGGTCCAGATTTCTTTCGGGACTTCTCTATGACACTCTTCGCAACTCACCACTTCGCGAGTTGTAGCGTCAAACCTAGGCACCGCTCCTTCATGAAACCCCGAGAAGCGATATTTATTATCCTTCTCGCGTTCTCGCTACTCGAGACTTCGCAAGTCCAAGGGTTGAGCTCTCAGGCTCTTATCCCATGAATCCCCGAGACATGAGAAGTCAATGAAGCATTGACTCCCTTCTCTAGGCAATGCGTGTCCACCCGTCAATCACACGGGCCCCACCTTGAAGTTTTTCCATGTGTTCCCTCGTGCTCGGCTCTCGACACTTCGCTACTCGTGACTTGGAGCACCCAATCTTTCGGTTCTTACCTTGAAAACCTCCGAGTTCGCGAGATCCCTGGATCTCTGCCACCTATCCTCCAACATGGACGGTATTGATAGCTTCTCGCGATTTTGGGGTTTCTAATGTCGAAATGTACTCATCCTCGGGATTCACATTTTGTCGAATCCTGATATGTCGATATAAGGACAATTGGCCCTACAATGGGCGCTTTTCACTTTGTCAAGATTTCGGACTTCGCAACTTCGAAGTGTATGGACTTCTTGTCCACGGGATTCCCGATTTCCTGATGGATGAATTTCCTTTCGGGACTTTTCCCGCATGCTCCGATTGCCGCCACACGTCCTCCTAATATGGACGGTCCTTATCACTTCTTGTGATTTTTGAGTTTTCGCTGCCAAAATACTCTTGCAACTTGTCCCTTCGATCCCCAAAATGTCGATGGGCTCCCGATCTTGTCCACATGTCCTTCTATTATGAATGACTCATATTGATTCTGGGATTTTCACTATGAAAATCCCCGACCTTGTGTCATCGTGACTCCCAATTTCACAAATGATGATACTCCGATGGCCACGCCTCTTGTCGGGACTTTCAACCTCTTGTTCACGAGGTCTTAACCCTCATGCATCTCTTAACATATCCAACGGCTATTGGGTTTTTTTGGCTAAAATCTAACGGCTCAGATCTGTCCCACGTCGCGCATTCTCCCACTACTTCATGGATGTGGAAAAATCAACGGTCTAGATGTTCTCATGGACCTTGGGGGTCTACGATCTCGATTTCCTCGCTATTCATGAAGATAGAGGAAAAAGGGGCAAGGTATGTAACGCCCTTATTTCTTTCATCAATCTAACGGTCATGAATTACCATGGGTCTTCCGACGGGGTCTCGTCCGTTGATCGATACTTATCCCTACTCTGCTACTTCAGGATTTTAGGAGGGTCATTTCTCCTCGTACAGGGCTATTAAGACTTTCTCATTCAAGTCCTTTTTCCAGGTTCTTGGTAAACCTTTCCAAGGAGGGAATCTCTGTGAAGAGATCTAAATCCGGGGCATTCTTGGAGATAGATAAGGGGAAACAAATTCCCAAGAATGGACTGGAAGTCTGTCTTGGTTCAACTTATGAATAATTAAAGTTATTTATCAACATAAGCCATGTGTGTCTTTTTCTGTTATAGGCATATATCTACCATTTCTTATCAAAACACTGCACAGACATTCTTATACTATAATCATTCACAATTTCACAGTTCTTGAGCATATATATATATATATATATATATATATATATATATATATATATATATATATCAACATATGAATTTCAAGATGCAATATGTAAAACACTTATCAGAAATAACACCAGAAGGGAGTGCAACTACTGAGAGCGGTGCTCGTTTCCACCCAACCGTAGGTGTAGCGACTCCCAGCGGTTTTACAACTAGCCACCCCCTAGCTGAGACCACGATGCTGTGAGACTGCGTCTCTCTATCTGCCAGTGACCAAAAGCAAAGGTTGCAATCCTTCCTCTCTGCTATCACTCACTCTGCGTGATGCCAAAGTTCCCCTCCCATCTGCCCTTTGCAATCGCTTCTACCCCATGCCTTATCCTCTTGAAAGGTTGCATGTGGCGCGATTACCCTCGCGCTGATCAGGCATGACGAATCTATAGATAGGCTGTTCACCTCCCCATCCCTCATCAAGCCATCAACCTGTCAGTCTGCAAGGCATTAAATTTAGGGCCAGCGAGCCGCTTTTGGTTCTCCGGGCCAGTGGAGTCCAAATATGATATTAGTGCTTGGTGGAAGTTAACGCCACCTTTCCAGCTTCCCTCCACCGCCATCGTGGTCTCTTTTTCTGCACATCCCCTCTCAACAGTCCTACAATAATATTCAAAATGTTATTCACATTCATTGAAATTTTCCTGAAGGTCCATTTACATCACATATTCACATTTATGAGTTCGCCATAGTTCCTGGCCAGTCCAGTTATATTTACAAGCTAGGGGAAACAGGGTGTTACAATTCCCTCCCCCTTAAAAGGAACATCGTCCTCGATGTTCTTATCTACTAACATGATTGGTATGTGCAGAAGTAAGCAAAATCGAATATGTCTGTCTCATGGCATCCTCCATTTCCCATGTATCCTCATCTGGGCCAAAATGTTTCCACTGCACCTTGACCTGTGCAATAGTTATGTTCCCGAGTGGGGTTTCCTTTATGTCCAATATGCATTGGGGTTTTGGTAGAAATTCTCCCTCCAGTTCCACCTGGATCACAGACCAGTCAATTATATGATTAACATCATTTACATATTTCTTCAATAATGAAACATGGAAAACATTATGTGCTTTTACTGTGGGAGGAAGTGCTAGCCGATAGGCTACAATTCCCACTCTTTATAGAACCTCTAAGGGTCCACAATACCGGGGTGCCAACTTGGCACAAGCTCCCATTTTCAGGGAACTCCTTCTAGGCTTAATTCTGAGATATACATGGTCTCCCATTTTGAACTCTCTTGGAGTTCTCTTTTGATCAGCATAACTTTTCTGTCGGTTCGGAGCGAGCTTCAGATTTTGTTTTATCTGAGTCACTTGATGTTCCATTTATCTCAGCATGTCGGGTCCAAAAGAAATCCTATTTACAAGATTACTCCAGCTGATTGGAGTATTACATGACCTACCATAGAGGAACTCGAAGGGACTCATCTTTAAGGATGCTTGGTAGCCGTTGTTGTAGGCAAATTCTACCAATGGCAGGTAGTCTTCCCATTTCCTGGGTTGATGCATTACATGCATCCTTAACATACCTTCTAATATTTGATTTACTCTTTTTGTCTGTCCATCGGTTTGAGGGTGATAGGCGGTGCTAAACAAAAATTTAGTCTCTAAACCTGTCATTAGTGATTTCCAAAAATTGGAAGTAAATTTTGTGTCTCTGTCAGATATTATCTCCCTCGGCATACCGTGCAGCCGGAATACCTCTTTCATGAATACCTGGGCGATATCTATCGCCTTGCAATTTGATTTGACAAGGATGAAATGAGCCGACTTGCTCAGTTTATCCACCACTACCATAATGGCATCATTATGTTTGGTTGAAGTTGGCAATCCAGTGATAAAATCCATGGAGATTGTTTCCCATTTCCATTCTGGGATGGGTAAAGGGTGTAGTAGTCCTGCTGGGTGTCGATGTTCTGCTGTAACCTGCTGGCATTCTATACATTGGGCCAAATATTTGGCTATGTCTTTCTTCAGTCCAGGCCAATAAAATTGTTTCCGGGTGGCAGTTATCATTTTCTGGTATCCTGGGTGACCAGTGTAAGGTCTTTTATGTAGTTCATCCATGATGAACCTCTTCAAGTTGTCACGATTTGGAATGTACATTCTATCTCTGTAGGTGAGCATACCTCCTTCAGTCATTTGGTAGCCTTCATATTTTTCTCCAGCGGGTTCTTGCTGTAGGTATAGGGTCACAGTCTGAGTGAAGGAATCTGTTTCTTCTGCATTTCTGACTCTATTCTTGACATCTGTCTCGCAGGTACTCACTGCTGCCAGGTGAATTGTTTTCATGCTTCTGCTAAGGGAATCGACCACCCTATTTTCCTTCCCTTTGATGTGTTTTATTTCAAAATCAAATTATCTAAGGAGGGCCATCCATTTGGCTTGTCTAGCATTGAGTTTTGGTTGGTCAAACAAATACTGTAATCCACAGTGATCTGTCATAAGTACAAATTTCCTTCCCAAGAGGTAATGCCTCCACATTTTAAAGGCATTCACTATGACAGCCAGTTCTAGATCATGAGTCACATAGTTGACCTCATGTTCATTCAATTTTCAGGATTCATAGCAGATCACCTTTCCTTCCTGCATAAGGACTCCTCCGAGCCCCTCCTTGCAAGCATTTGTGCACACAAGGAAGTTAGCTTCCGGGTCAGCGATTTTCAACACGGGTGCATGGGTTAGTAGATGTTTCAAGGTTTGAAATCTTTCTTCACATTGTTGTGTCCACAAAAATTTTGTCCCCTTCTTCTGGAGGGCAGTGATTGGACAACCAATCTTGGAGAATCCTTTTATAAATCTCCTATAGTATCCCGCCAATCCCATAAAGGATCTAATGTCTGAGACATCCTTTGGGGTAGGCCATTCCATGATAGACCTGATCTTGTCAGGATCTATTGCTACCCCTTTCTCAGACAGAACATGTCCCAAGTAATGTATTTTCTTCTGAAAGAAGTCACATTTGCTGAATTTAGCATAGAGCTGATGCTCTCTTAGCACTTACAACACAAGTCTAAGATGCTCTTCATGTTCTTCTCTATTCTTAGAGTAGATTAAAATGTCATCAATAAAAACTAGTACAAATTTATCTAAAAATTTACTAAGTACATTATTCATTAAGCACATGAAAGTGGCAGGGGCATTGGTTAACCCAAATGGCACTACCACAAACTCATAGTGACCATACCGTGTCTGGAAGGTGGTTTTATGGATGTCTTCACCCTTGATTCAGGCTTGATGGTATCCTAACCTCAAGTCAATCTTTGAGAAAATAGACGCTCCTCCCAACTGATCGAATAGATCATCGATCTTGGGCAAGGGGTACTTGTTATTTATGGTTACTTTATTGAGTTGTCTATAATCGATACACAGTCTAAGGGTTCCATCCTTCTTTTTCACAAACAGGATTGGTGCTCCCCATGGGGACATGCTGGGTCGAATATAACCCTTATCCATCATTTCTTTCAATTGCAATTTGAGTTCAACTAACTCAGGTGTGCTCATCTGGTAGGGCATCCTAGACATCGACACCACTCCTGGTGCGATCTCTATTGAGAAGTCAATATCTCTTCTTGGAGGTAGGATCGATACCTCTTCCAGAAACACATCTCCGTATTCTCTTAGGATAGGGTGTTCATCAGAGATTGGTTTAGCACATTCTGTTGTTTTCAACACCTGTATTGCATATAGGGGACATCCCTTTCGACAATACTTTCTCATTTGCATGGCTGATATTTGTCTCACTGAGACTGGTTTTTGGATCCCTTGAAGGGTTATCCCTTTTCCTTCCTTGCTCACACATTCTAAGGTTTTATGGTAACAATCTAGTTTGGCTTTATGGGCAGCCAACCAGTCCATACCAATCAATAGGTCGTATGATCCCAGGGGTAGTACATTAAGGGTTTCTTGGGTGGGGAATTCACCCAACATTAACTGGCAGGATGGTATGAACTCTAGCACATTTCTTTTGGTGCCAGTGGCTAACTGTACCAACCATGGCTTAGTTTGCTTCTGTGGCTGTAGTTTACACTTATCAACAACTCTAGGGGATATATAACTCAAATTTGAACTAGGGTCAATCAAAACAGACACTAGATGGTTGAAAATCATACCTTCTATTTCCACCACTGAAGCTTGGTGGTTAGCTTGGTTATTATCCATGGCTTCATAAATCTGTGGCACACTCCTCGCCACATCATTGACTGTGGTAGCTTCCTGAATGTTATAAATTTTCCGACTATTCTGTTGTCAGTGTGGATAGTCTCTTAGGAGATGCTCTTCTCCACAACCCCAACATTTCAAAGGTTCTCTCTTTGGGTTATCAGTCTTCACTGGTACAGGTCCAGAAGTTTTATTTCCGTCTGATGATGGGAAGTTCTGTTGGAGTACACGCCGAGATGGATAGTTCATTCTAGGGTTCTTCTTGTAGTTTTTAAATCCTGAGGATTTGATCCCCTTTTTCTGAAATATCAAACCACTCTTCTGTTTCCAGTTTTCACGAGACTCTGCTTGATGTTCATATTGTTCATGACAATATGTTTCTTTTTGAATAGTGTCTTCTAAGGTCTTTGGCTCATCGAATTCGATTCGGTTACGGTATTCCTTGGGTAGCCCACTGATGAAGCGTTGCGCCTTCACCTTCTCTGCTTTGATGTAGGGTACATATCTCAATAAGTCGAGGAATTTATTGACATATTCATCTATAGTGAGTTGCCCCAGTTTGAGTTCATAAAACTCTTTAGCCTTCTCATCGAAATATCTTTCCAACAAATACTTCTTCCATAAGTAATTTTCAAACTATTTCCAAGACAGGTCCTCCTCGCTGACCCCTTTCATGTTCTTAAGATCTTCCCACCAGATGGAAGCCTTTCCATTCAGATTGAAAGTGGCCACTCGAGCCTTCAAATTCTCTGAAAAATCATGGACTCTGAAATATTTCTTCAATCCAAGTAGCCAGGCCTTTCCTTCCTCTCCCTTCTTTATCTCACCATCAAAGGAGGGAGGCTTGGACTTTCTGAATTCCTCAAATTTATGACCCTTGGAAGTCTTTCACTTCTTTTGTTTTCTTCGAGAATAGGAACTGGTCCTACTGCTGGAAGAGCCTTCTAAATCACCAGCTTCCTTTTCAGTGGAATCGTCTTGTATTGGTCCTTTACCTCTGGGGTGGACCTTTATTGAGGTGCTTCTCTCAGTGTGACCATTGACACGACCATGATTCTGCATCTCAGGTTCCTGCTGCATTTGTCACTATAGGTCGGATAAGCTCTGCAGTAAAACTGCATTAATTTTGGTTTTCTTTTCTTTCTCTTTCATCATCCTTTCATTGTCGGCCTTGCAGCTTTGCAGTTCAACCATGAGACTCCTCATAGTCTCGGCTAGGTTTGGAGGGGTTCCTATTGCTATTATTTCGTCAAATTCTTCATCTCTATTGTGGGAGCCTTCTCCCACCTCTTGGTGAGTCACCATACTCTGCATCTGTAGATTCCCGCGGTTGATCGTCTGCTTGAGTGAAAAGAAAAACACTGGTTATTAGTCAAGAGTTAAATATATTTTTATAATTTATGCATAATTTATAACTCTTTCACATGCATACACAGTCGGGTTCTCATTTCTAAGTTTTAATCCTGGGCAAGAGTGTTAAGTTAGGGGGTTACTCCTCATAGGAGTGCTTCGAACGGAGCTTATGCACAACTCGTTCATGAGCCCAATCAGGCTGAGTGTTGTAACTTGGCTCTGATACCAATTTGTCACACACCCACTACGGTATAATAAAATTCTTTCTTTTCCTCAAGGGACAGAATCCATAAAGTCCTACGGGGACCTAGCGCAGGCTAGTTCTTCCCTATTCACCTCTCTATGATCGTGGGTCACGACCACAGACCGAACAAGTATGGCGTCCTTTTTCTCTTCGTGGATCGACACTACCAGAGTGTTGAGTCTTTCGACTTTGTAAACCCCGACACAACGAAATGTCGAACCCCGATAGGGCTAGTGAGTACAAGATCCCTTTTTGGGTCTTCTCCTCATGACCACCTTTTGTGACCTTCGGCAAAGACTTTACCAGCCCTTTGCGATTTGGGAAATCACAATGCATGAATCCTCCCTTCCCATTCAAATCCCTGAAATTCATGAAGTCTCCCAGGTTTCCCTCCAAAGGAGATCAACGGCTGTACGCCTCCCCTGATCCGATGGTCCAGATTTCCTTCGGGACTTCTATTTGACACTCTTCGCAACTCGCCACTTCACGAGATGTAGCGTCAAACCTAGGCACTGCTCCTTCACGAACCCCTGAGAAGTGATATTTTTTATCCTTATCGCGTTATTGCTACTCGGGACTTCGCAAGTCCAAGGGTTGAGCTCTCAGGCTCTTATCCCGCGAATCCCCGAGACACGAGAAGTCAATGGAGCATTGACTCCCTTCTCTAGGCGATGCATGTCCACCCGTCAATCACGTGGGCCCCACCTTGAATTTTTTCCATGTTTTCCCTCATGCTCAGCTCTCGGCACTTCGCTACTCGCGACTTGGAGCACCCAATCTTTGGGTTCTTACCTTGCGAACCTCCGAGTTCACGAGATCCTTGGATCTCTGCCACCTGTCCTCCAACATGGACGGTATTGATAGCTTCTCGCGATTTTGGGGTTTCCAATGTCAAAATGTACTCATCCTCGGGATTCACGATCCACTAAATCCCGATATGCCGATATAAGGACAGCTGGCCCTACAATGGGCACTTTTCACTTTGTCAGGATTCCAAACTTCGCAACTTCAAAGTGTATGGAATTCTTGTCCACGGGATTCCCGATTTTCCGATGGATGACTTTCCTTTTGAGACTTTGCTGCATGCTCTGATTGCCGCCACACATCCTCCTAAGATGGATGGTCCTTATCACTTCTCATAATTTTGGAGTTTCCACTGCCAAAATACTCCTGCAGCTTTTCCCTTCGATCTCTGAAATGTCGATGGGCTCCCGATCTTGTCCATGTGTCCTTCTATGATGGACGACTCATATTGATTCCGGGATTTTCACTATGAAAATCCTTGACCTTGTGTCATAGTGACTCCCAATTTCACGAATTTCGATACCCTGATGGCCACGCCTCTTGTTGGGACTTTCAACCTCTTGTTCACGAGGGCTTAACCCTCATGCATCTCTTAACAGATCCAATGGCTGTCGGGTTTTTCTGGCTAAAATCTAATGGCTCAGATCTCTCCCATGTCACGCATTCTCCCACTACTTCATGGATGTGGAAAAATCAACGGTCCAGATGTTCTCATGGACCTTGGGGGTCTACGATCCCGATTTCCTCGCTATTCACGAAGATAGAGGAAAAAGGGGCAAGGTATGTAACGCCCTTATTTATTTCGTCAATCTAATGGTCGTGAATGACCATGGGTCTTCCGACGGGGTCTTGTCCGTCGATCAATACTTATCCCTACTCTGCTACTTCGGGATTTTAAGAGGTTCATTTCTCCTTGTACAGGGCTGTTAAGACTTGCTCATTCAAGTCCTTTTTCTAGGTTCTTGGTAAACCTTTCCAAGGAGGAATCTCTGTGAAGAGATCTAAATCCGGGGCATTCCTGGAGATAGATAAGGGGAAACAAATTCCCGAGAATGGACTGGAAGTCTATCTTGGTTCGACTTATGCATAATTAAAGTTATTTATCAACATAAGCCATGCATGGATTTTTCTGTTATAAGCATATATCTACCATTTCTTATGAAAACACTGCACAAACATTCTTATACTGTAATCATTCACAATTTCACATTTCCTGAGCATATATATATATATATATATCAGCATATGAATTTCAAGATGCAATATGTAAAACACTTATCATAAATAACACTAGAAGGGAGTGCAACTGCTAAGAGGGGTGCTCATTTCCACCCAACCATAGGCATAGTGACTCCCAGTGGATTTACCACTAGCCACCCCCGCGATGAGACCAAGATGTTGTGAGACTGCGTCTCTCTGTCTTCCAGTGACCAGGAGCAAAGGTTGCAATCCTTCCTCTCTGCTATCACTCACTCTGCGTGATGCCAGAGTTCCCCTTGTGTCTTCCCTTCGCAATAACTTCTACCCCACGACTTATCCTCTTGTGAAGTTGCATGTGGGAAAATTACCCTCGCACTGATCAGGCTTGATGGCTCTATGGATAGGTGGTTCACCTCCCCATCCCTCACTAAGCCATCAACCTGTCAGTCTGCAAGGCATTAAATTCAGGGCCAGTGAGCTGCTTTTGGTTCTCCGGGCTAGTGGAGTCCAAATATGGTATTAGTGCTCGGTAGAAGTTAACGCCACCTTTCCAGGTGCCCTCCACCACCATCGTGGTCTCTTTTTCTACATATCCCCTCTCAGTAGTCCTACAATAATATTCAAAATGTTATTCACATTCATTGACCTTTTCCTCAAGGTCCATTTACATCACATATTCACATTTATGAGTTTGCCATAGTTCTTGGACAATCCAGTTATATTTACAAGATGGGGGAAACAGGGTGTTACAATGACACATGATCTCCTAATTTTATAACAAAGAGTGACAATAGACTGGTCCATTGGGTAGCAGTGTGTTGGGGGTTAGATCGATGGAATGCTTGACCTCACAATGCATAGGTACCCCAGTAGGTGAGGAGAAGATGTATTTGTATTCTTCCATGACCTTATCCACTTTCTTATACTACATGGAGAGGTCAGTCGCGGAGGCCATGGATGTGGCTGCAATTTTTCACTCACTCTAAGAGAAAATCACGAAGAAGACAAACTTCCCAGTGTGAGAGATGACCTTCCTGCATTGCTTGGAAGAGATCAAGGAAATGTCACTAGATGGGACTACCTCGGGTATCCTGTACAATTTATTGTCCAAATTAATGATAACACTATGAGGCCTGGACTCATATACCACATGATGTTTCCATAAATAAGGTAGGACTTGTTAGCACTTAAAAAACGCACTGGCATTTTTGAAAGAATGATGCCTAATCTTGTAAGGAAAATTTGACTATATTCCCTAGCTCCAAATCCAAATCTGATTTCACCATTCAAAAGATTACGATCTATATATGTCTATCGACTATTGGAACATGCGAAACGGACATTCCACGGTTGAGAAAATTGATTTTTCCCAAAGGCACTTTTTTCTGAAAATTCTGACTTTCGGTGGATAACTCACCCAGGAACTGTTCCAGTCAACCACCGAAAGTCTGTGTGTCCAGAATTTGAATGAGTTTTTGCACAGGTCAGGGATTTTTTATATGAAAAGATTCAGAACCTTTTCCAATGCATGCCAAATGAATTATCAGATCCAGTTCAACAGTTATTTTTTTACAAAGCATGGAAAAAGAGGTATTTCAAAGGCTTATGGACAATTTCATTTGAACTAAAAAGTAGGGTATTTTGCCACATTAGCCAACTCGACTTGGTCTCCATGTGAGAATGATATTTTAGCCTTGGGAGGCTGTCTACACATCATCAAAAATCAATTGAGACAAATCTGGGATTGACCTCATTTTGAGGAAGCATCCCACTTCTTTTGCAACAGATTTTTACTTGCTATTTTTAGTTGATTTGATCCATGTTTTTAGGATCAGAGAACAGTTTTGTAATGTTATAAATATTAAGATAGGATATGAACCAGGGGTTCAATTTTGAGTGATACTATGCTGTTACTGTAATCACATACTTATTCTTATTATACAGAAAATTACAAGCTTCTTTCAGTGGTGTTTGTCAGATCTTCTCTTCTTATCTCTGATATCTTATGAGTGAGGTTCTTTGTTGATGCTCATTCAGTCTGCATGTGACTGTCATCTCATTTGTTGATTGATTTAGTTGATGATCATAAGTTATTTCTTTGGTTGTTAAATCCATTTTACTTGTTGGTATGAAGTATAATTTGGTTCAATATCCTTTTTCCTCCTACATTCAATCAAACTTTGTCTGACTGCATTACTAGAAAGCGTTGTAAGATTTTATATTCCTAGACAGTCTTGAATACACAGTCCGGTACGTAGATATTCATATTGATCCATAAACCATTTCAACTATTAAAGAAAATATTCCCAAAAAGAGTTAGTTACCAGGCATCTCCGACTTACAGCCTAGGAGAGTTTCCTGGAGTGATAACAAATTGGCGCCGTTGCCAGGGAGAGGAGATCGAAGCTCAGCTTCTCTAGGAGATGACATAGATCTAGTTCTTGATGATAGACAAGGAGTAGACACTATCAGGTTGTACATTTTCTATCTGGCGACTCCATGAGGACGAATTCAGTGGCGACTCCATTGTTCAGAATTCTGTTGGTGATTCCACTGGTATGAAATGGAAAAGATCTTATCTAAGAGGTATGCTTTCTGTGATTTTTCAGATATAGTTGGTTTTCCACATCCAGTACCAACTATAATTGAATGGGATGATTATCTTCCGAGATTCAGAGGAAGCAAGGATGATCATCCTGGTAAGCACTTATTCAATTTTCATAAGTGCATGCTTGAACATGGCTTTGTTCATGAGGATGTTTTAATCAAGTTGTTCAAATTTTCTTTAGAAGAAAATGATAGTGAATGGTGTCAATCCCTTCCTGCTGTTAGTATCCATTCTCTGAAGGATTTTCATATGGCTTTCAATTCATATTATGAGAAGATTTACTCAACTGATCTTATTTTGGATAATTGTTGTAAAGAATCTGCATTGCACATCCATCATTTAGTTAGTATTCCTTCCGATTGTGAAGACGTTGGTGATAGTCATATTGAAGACACATTTGTCATTGATTCAAATGTCTCTTATAGTTTTGACTATGGGATTAAGGATGCCACAGATTTAGATAAAGAAGTTGCTGATATAAATTCAGTATCCCAAGAAATTCAGAAGTAGCTGTTCTTTCCTCCACCATCGATACTTATCATTCTTAATCTAGAATCTGAAGTAGATATCAAACAATCCATGATTAGTACAGAAATCAGTCTACAACCATGTTCAGATTTATAGATAGCTGAAAGTGCCAGCATGCATGGGAAAGAGAATATACAGGAATTTTTTGATCTTCAGCTCCAACAACAGGAAGAGGTTTTTATTTATAGCTTCGTAGATCCTTTTGCTGATTATTTCAATTCTTTGAGTAGAACAGATGTCAACTTTCTTTTGTCAAAGGAAGGTAGGTTCTACTGCCCTTTCCAACTCCATTTCTGTATGACATTTTTCAGTTTGGGATTAAGATCAAGAATAGTTTCAGGAAATCATTATCTAACATGGCTTCATTGGAAGCATGATTTCACTTGATCAATCTGCCTTTACTGGTTAGATGTAGGTGTAGATAGAAAATAAGCTCATCATCGAGCATGAGATCTTTTTCAGTCTAGTAGTTTGCAACAGAAACTTGTGGTCAACATTTTATTACAGTTTGAATAAGTTGTAGGGATGCATGAGAAGAATTTGGCAAATGCGGTGAAGCTGCCCCCTCAAACTGAAAGGAATTTTCTTCATCCAAAGGTTCTGACTCCAGTTTATGGCTCTATCCTTTCAGATCTCCCTTTTGCCTGTCCTAAGGAGGGCTAGGAAAAATACTACATACATGAGTATAAATCAAATCTTCATCTCAAAAGAGGACATGCGGGTTATTCTTTTAAAGAAAATGGAGATCCAATCCGGTTTCCCTAATGAACATTCTGCATATTATTAGCTCACCTCCTCATGTGGTAACTGATGCAGCAACAAGTGTAAATCAATCTCCAGTTAAGGGTTCTGATCCATCTTATAGTGGGCATCAGATCCTCTCAAGGGGTACTGTAATGAGTTGTCTTCATCAACTCGTTTGCAAGGTTGTGCTAACTGGACTCGAACACGATCTTAAAACCTGTAACTCATGCTGACATGTTTTCACACATGCTTGATTGGCTTCACAGTTTCTTGGCTGTTGTTTGGGATTTTGTCACATACCATTTTATGGGATGCTTCACAATGGCATACAATTTGTAGATAATGTACCTGACCATGAGGCCTTGTTTGCTTTGATCCTAGAAATTCACAGAAGTTTCTTCAAGAGCCATTGCATGAGGAGGATGTTGCGATTGCGATCCAAAGAGGTAGCACGGATTGGGAAAAAACTTTGCATTGTATAAGGTATGCTTTGCATATAATGCCATATCCTGATTGGTAGAAACGGGTCCTGGTTACAGCTCCATGTGATAGACAACATGGTCAGCAGCAATTGCCAGTTCATGGCATTACTTTCTCTTATGAAATGATCTGTGAAGCTGCGATTGATCGTATCAAGGAAGTTATTGTGCTAACTTCTTCTGCAAACAAATCGGCACTGTAAATCTCTCATCCACGCAATCTCAGCTCCAGTCTCGTTCAAAAGGGTAATAGATGGTCGAAATCCTAGTTTACAGAGTAAACTCAATGATACAGGTGTACGTCTCCTCATCAATGGCTTAAATTTATCTCAAACAAATCGGGGCCTCAAATTCCGATTACAGATATTTCGAATCTCCAGAGATTTTTGAGGAGCTAATTAAAGTGAACTCAGATTTGGTTTCTCTTGATGATAAATTTCGAGAAATATTTTAATTTATTTTGGAGAGGTCCTTTCTTCTATTTGATGGTATTGTTCGATATTATCAAGATCTGGTACATTATTTCGATGATTTGTAGGAAGGAGTGTATGTGCGGAGTACCATAAAGAGTGTTATGGAGAATGAGGATGGGCGACAACTTTTAGTGGAAGCCTTAGTTCTTCTTGGAGTTCTGTTACTATTGATGGAGCACTGTTTGAATGGTGGTGTGAGGGAAATACTGTTGGTTGCACTTTTTCGTACCAAGCGTTCTTCAGAATTTTCAAATATTGACCTGTTGTCCACGTTATGTCATACATTTTCTCCTGTATCTGCCTCTCCTTTATCATCTGTAACTACCTTTGTTCCTTTTCGTTAAGCTTCCCCATCACCAGTGACACCAGCTATGATTTTAATTCAAAAAGCAGAAGGCTTGTCCTGTACGTCATGGAAATTGTAACTGTAAAGCTTGTTTGCGGGGAGATGGTGTTATGAAGGCTAGCACAAATAAAACATGAAATGCAGACAAGATACGATACCTTCATTACTTGCTTTCTATGGTTCTCCCTATGTTGAAGCAGATTCAGCCCAGCAGTTAATGATGGAAAAGTTTGGATTAGCATTGAGAGCAGAGGTCGACGGGTTTGGCACCTGTAGGACCAAGCCACAAGTAAGATAAATCAGCTCTGGTGAACTCAGGAAGATAATGATTCCCTTTCAGTTCTACAGGAGAAAACACACTGGGTGGCTATGCATTGGCCCTTGTTGATTCTTTGGATACATTGGCACTGTTTGGTGATAAGGAAAGATTTAATGTCGCAGTTCAATGATTGGGAATGTTGAGCCAACTACCTGAACACACAAAGCTTTCTTTAGCATCTGGAAACAATTTAGATTTGCACCAAAGGGCTTCAATCTTGTTACATCTAGTATGCAGCCTGGTCAAAGGAGTTACCCCCTACGTCCCAAGTTAATTGAGAGAACCTACTGGCTTTTTAAATCTACCAGGGATCCATTGTATCTTAATGTTGGCCGAAACATTGTTTATCAGTTTACAATATGCTGCATGATGCTCTTGTGGATATTGTCACATAGTAGATGTAGAATCCCACCAACAAGATGATCACATAGAAAGTTGTTCCTTGTTGAAACAGTTAAATACTTCTGTTTTCTTTTTGATTTGGCTATGGGTGGGGAAAACATAATTAATTGCATTAGTGGCAAAGTTATATTTTTGTGTTTGAGGTGTTTTGGCCAGGTGAAAATTAAGTTAAATGAGACTTCTATGGAGGAAAAGAACCTTGATGCCTAAATTGACAGCACCTGGAGCTGAGAAATGCACACGGTGTCATGACAGGGAAAGAACTTGAACCAACTCTGTAGGTGATGGGTCATAGTGTACATATTTGACCAAATAATTTGAAATCAGGAGGAGATTACAAGTTTAGTCAGAGAGAAAGGAGCTTCATCTAAGAAACCCTGAAGTCATTCACAAACATGCAGGTAATCAAAATTTTGATATTTTGATTTTTGAAATACTTATGTTTTTCGGTGGTTTAGGCGAGCCCTCTAGTGCTCATTAACCACCAAAAAGAAGTGCTTTCGGTGGATAAGGTGCTTAAATCCAAATAATGTTAACCACAGAAAGCTGTTTCAACCAAAATATTCAAAATTTTGCCCAGATTCGAGATATTCAAGTTGGAATGATGTGAAATCTTATGGAATAGGATGATTATGAATTATCAAACCAAGTCTAAACACTATTCTTGGAGAGGAAAGTCAAAAAGAATTTTTTTGACTATATTTGGTCATTTTTAAAAGGCTACCTACATATATCAGAGGATCTAAAAATGATTTGTATCTGAAGTTGTTGCTGTATTGATACACGATCCAGAAAAGGTTTACACAAACATGGATGCAACTGGTTCACCTTCTTACTGTCATTGTTCATGTCTATGATGATGAACTGACTAGTGGGACAAAGCCTAACAAATTGGTCACTTTGAAATTTGAATACTTGCTAAAGTTGTATGTTGTTTGTGTTGGGGTTGATGGTATGCAAGGAGGCAGTGAGAACAATTTTCTTATAAACTTGTTTTCAGATAACACTGGGATTGATCTTCCTCATCAGATAGCTAAACTGTCTTCAGGTCTCAACTTTGCATATCATGAGAAAGGAGCACAAAGGCCATTTAAATGGATTCAACACTTGGCAGGCATTGACTTTTTTCCTAAAGCTCCTCCATTTCTTGTTGATAACATATTTGGAGTTGACGAAGCTGCAAAAGGCGCATCAACTTTGGTGGGGCTGAATATATATAGACAACTACATCTGTGCACTGTTTTTGTTGAATACCATATCTGCATTTGGCTGTGGCTTACTGGCATCTGGGGTCATCATTGGCTACTGGATCTATGGCTTTACAAATATCTGTTACCATTCATTTTTATCCTCCTTTTGCATATGTAACTTTTCTTGTAGGTCTTTTCGAGGAAGAAGATTTACACTTGAAGGATGTCTACTATTCTAAACTAAAGGATTTTATGGGAAACTGCTGCAATAGAGTGCAAGAATGGGTTGCACGCATTGACCATATAATGAGCAACATGAGAAGTGAAGCCTGAGTAGATTCACATGTTAGGGAAATAAAATAGGATAAATCAATCAGTGACCAAGAAAATTCAGTACAGAACAGAGCAGAGGGATATTCTTTTTTTCACAGGTAATCGAGATTCATCAAGTTTTGATTTTTGGGTAAGTTTTTTTTTTTCGGTGGTTTAGGCGAGCCCGTGTGTGTGCTCATTAACCACCGAAAAGGCTGAATGACTCCATGGACCAATACTAAAGGCACAAAGTCTTCTATGTTCTTGGACACCTCGCAAGGAGGTATCCATCCCAGTTGGAGCCAGATGTTAGCACTCAAAAAATGCACTGGCATTTTTGAAAGAATGATTCCTAATCTTGTAAGGAAAATTTTACTAGCTTCCCTAGCTCCAAATACAAATATAATTTCACCATTGGAAATATTATGATCTTTAGATGTCGATCGACTATTGGAACATGAGAAACGGACATTCCACGGTTGAGAAAATTGATTTTTCCCAAAGGCACTTTTTTTCTGAAAATTCTGACTTTCGGTGGATAACTCACCCAGGAACTGTTCCAGTCAACCACCGAAAGTCTATGTGTCCAGAATTTGAATGAGTTTTTGCACAAGTCAGGGATTTTTGATATGAAAAGATTCGGAACCTTTTCCAATGCATGCCAAATGAATTATCAGATCCAGTTCAATAGTTATTTTTTGACAAAGCATGGAAAAAGAGGTATTTCAAAGGCTTATGGACAATTTCATTTGAACTAAAAAGCAGGGTATTTTGCCACATCAGCCAACTCGACTTGGTATCCATGGGAGAATGATATTTTATCCTTGGGAGGCTGTCTACACATCATCAACAATCAATTGAGACAAATCTGGGATTGACCTCATTTTGAGGAAGCATCCCACTTCTTTTGCAACAGATTTTTACTTGCTATTTTTAGTTGATTTGATCCATGTTTTTAGGATCAGAGAACAATTTTGTAATGTTATAAATATTAAGATAGAATATGAACCAGGGGTTCGATTTTGAGTGATACTATGTTGTTACTGTAATCACAGACTTATTCTTATTATACAGAAAATTACAAGCTTCTCTTAGTGGTGTTTGTCAGATCTTCTCTTCTTATCTCTAATATCTTATGAGTGAGGTTCTTTGTTGATGCTCATTCAGTCTGCATGTGACTGTCATCTCATTTTCTGATTGATTTAGTTGATGATCATAAGTTATTTTTTTGGTTGTTAAATCCATTGTACTTGTTGGTATGAAGTATAATATGGTTCAATAGCCTTTTTCCTCCTACATTCAATCAAACTTTGTTTGACTGCATTACTAGAAAGCCTTGTAAGATTTTATATTCCTAGACAGTCTTGAATACACAGTCCGGTACGTAGATATTCATCTTGATCCATAAACCATTTCAACTATTAAAGAAAATATTCCCAAAAAGAGTTAGTTACCAGGCATCTCCGACTTACAGCCTAGGAGAGTTTCCTGGAGTGATAACAGGACCAAAATAACATCAAAAACTACAAGGGGAGAAACATAAAAAAATACCTCATATTTGAAGGGCTTGATGTTGTAGGATGGGTGACCATTGTTGGCTGACATGAATATCGCTTCCTTGGTAGACCCATCCAATGGTGTAGGGTTGTGGGTGGGGCATTGACAGAAGGGCCATCCACTTGATGACCTCCATTGATATGAGGTTCTTCTAGATATTGCTATCATCGATGAAGTGGAGCAGGGTGCCTTTCACCCACATAAGTGAGTGAAAGAGGTGCTCACCTTCCTATGGCTCATTAGGTTCACTGGGTTGGACCTTGCTAATAGAAATGGTGGAACTAGGTTTTCGCCAATGATATGTCTCCCCTTTTCTATCTTTGATTCAAGTTTGAAACCTACATCTGATTCAGATGCTTTGACCTCAACCACTATTGACTGCTTTGAGCATAAATCAATAGTGTTATGCTAGAGGCTCTTATGGAGGTCACACCACTTCCCGATATCTTTCTTCATATTTCAACTTCTTTGTTTGCAGCTTAGACTAGTTTTATTGAGGGTTTCTTCGTTTCATTTTTTATCACATAAAGTTTCCCATCAATATTTGGCATGGGGGATGACTTTGAGGAGAAAAAAAGTAATATTTTGTCTATTTGAAAAGTTATGGAAAAAATAATACCCTTCTAGCAGATTCAACCATTTGTCTACAACATTTGCGTCTATATAAACTTCAAATATAGGAATATCAAAGTTTATTTTTACCTTGCAGGGGGAAAATCCTCTACTCGAGGAAGATGCATCGCATGTTTGTAGCCAACGAATGACTTGCAAAAAATTATCCATGATCTCGTTCCTTTGTTGCACGAGGGATTCATCGAGCAACATTTTGAAAGGATCTCCTGTCCCTTTTTCTTTATTTTCTCCCACCATGGAAGGTCGCTTGGGAGTGTGAGAGCTCTTTTCCTCAAGAGAAGCAATCTCGAGACCCAACTCTTTATACCCAGACCTCGTCGGGGACATGCACTAAGAATGACAAGGAGCATACCACTATGATACCACTGATATAGATTTTATGAGGAGAACGAAATGAACACATGTTATTATTATTATTAACACAAGGACACAATGAACAATAACAAAGATAGAGTAAAATTGGTTTCTATTCAATAAAAAAATATGTTGAAACTATAAAATGCATACTGATATGCATGTTCATACAGGGTGCTTGTAATATTCATACTGAAAATCTAAAATGCAGACTAATATGATGTGTAGGGTTTCTTTTAATTGTACACGCATAGGATATGCATGTTCATCGAGTTGACAACCTTGGTTTGGCCATCCGTCTGGGTGTGTAAGGTAGTGGATTTGGTGAGCTTGGTGTCCAACAGTGATCAAAGGCTCAACCATACTGTGCTAAGGAACTGGCTGTCTCAATATAAGATAATGGTTTGTGGTATCCAAAAATGTACCCACACTCAGTCAAATAAGATATTGACAGTGGCCTCCACTGTGATGCTCTTCTTGCAGGCGACTATAATCACCATCTTGGAAAAGAGATCAACAACCACAAAAAAAGAGTCATTTTCCTTCTTGGTGGATGGAAGGCTCGACATGTAGTCCATTGAGATGGATTCCCATGGACCGTTAGGAGTAGGAAGAGGGGTGTACATGCCTTGTTTCTTAGTGCCTTGTTTGGTAGTAAAGCAAGTAGTGTAGGACATGATATACTTGATGACATCCTATCGAAGTTTCAACTAGTAGAAATGTTGTTGCAACACTGCCACTATCATTTCTATGTTGAAGTTTCCAACCACATGACTATAGTGGGATTCCCAAATCATCTTTTCTCGCTCACTTGATGGAATGTAGATATGGCTTAGATGGAACAACATCCCATCCTGAAGATGGAAATTAGTGACAATTGTGTTTGTGCCCAACATATCGTAGACAGTTTATTGTGGGTCATTTCCCAGAACACCCCCATCTTTTAAATTTTATGGGTCCCTAAAATATTTTTATATTTTCCTTTTGTTCCTATGTTTTACCCTACAAGACCTGCATCCTTACTTCACTATCACAACCCAAGATTAAATAAAATTTGTTTTGTCATCTTGTTAGTCGGAGTCCCCCTTTCCACGTGTTAACTTAAACTCTGATCTTCACACTATGATGACTTAATCTCTTTCACTGTTTTCGTTTCATGAAGCCCCAAGGATCATTATGACCTGTCAAACGACCACCTCCCCAAGTGGCATCCCAAGATTGGAATTTTGATTTCCGGTTTTATCATTCTCCAATGAGTTGTTTTTATTGCTTTTGGGACATAACAACGTTTCTAAAGCATTTAAGGAATATTAACTTCTATACCATCCTTGTCGGGAGCCTTTTTAAGTCTCATATTCTTGAACTCTGAAGATAAAAATCTGATGGCCTCTTGACCCTTCTAACATATGTATCCTGCACATTCTCCTATGTCGAAAGAAGTTTCTTCAATACCATCTATTTTGGAGCTCAAGCATCTCTGCATCCTTCAAACCTATGACAACGATGTTATAAAATCTTATAAAGCACATAGTTTAACACGCCTTTCTAAGAAAACAATGACTGTTATATCGACACCTTCCCCTCATGTTTTAGTTCCAACCTCATTCATATTTACCCCGATGGATCCAACCTCTTTTTGTATCATGATTTATTAGTTGATTTGCCAGGCCCACCCATTAGTCCACGTATGTGGGAATATGACTTCGATACCCTTCCCTTTGTAGTTCGAAAAAAATGCGATATCTCATAGTCCGAAGGCATGATCTTGATAATGGTATTATTCAAAGATGTGGTTTAGCATTACCCCCGATGCCTGAATCAATGCATCTATCCATATTAAGAAGTTTTAATGATAGATATGATGCGCATTAACGAGAAAATTAAAGACCGGATTTAGTGAGATCCTTGTACACACTTGAGTTATGGCATTGTGAGTTATAAAATCTCCCTTTCAAACACAGCTTGCACTGTAAATTTTTTAAACATAGTCTGCAAATTTTTTGTTTTGTCTTGACTACTTCTCTTACTAAGATCTCCTACTCTATTACTACAACTGCTTGATTATGGGTAACCTTCCTTTTTTATTGCTTAACCAGTCTTTCATTATTACAACTAATGTGTTATACTTAAGATAAGATGATACTCTTTTCAACGTGTTATTACAATATAATTTGGTTATTCCTCATGGTGAGCCAGAACCCCAAAATATCTAAAAGTTCAGTGTACTGCTAGGGTGCCACAGTGCCCGAATCATCATCTCGGCTGGTCAAAACTCTGATTACTGACACTATTCCTCACACTGGCGAGGAATATGGCCATTTATTTGAATATATCTATAGGATATTCGATTCCACATATTTCTCTGAAGATGACGAAGTTTTATAGGTGTAATAGAATGTCCTAAAAAGTGGTATGCACTTATTAGCTGCTAGGCCACAAATGTTCCCACAAAAAAAGGAAACACAATGGTTCCTTAGGAAATTTTATTCTTCCATAATGAACATCATGAGAAATCGGGGGAAGTGAGTAGCTTGTCTTAGAACAGAGGACAATAAATCTAGATATCACCTTCATTCTCCCACTTGCTCGTTGAACGAACCTTTCATAAAAAGGTTCACCCAGGAAAACAAAGGACCATAAAAACAAATGAAACACTGGTGGGTGGATGAGGATGAAAACCTTAAACAAAGTCAGATATTTGTCCCTACCCATAGGATTAAAACTCCATACAAGCTGTTGGTGGCCATGTTGTGCCGCTTACATGGGGAAGAAGAGAGTATTCATTTACAAATTCACTGGTTACCTTTGGCACACACCATTGTTAGAATGGGACACATATTCATATGGGAAGATATCCTAGCCTTTAACATATGATTATACAGAAAGAATTTCCCAGGTATGAAGAAACCATGTTTTTATATGTCTTCTTATATGATCAATACCATTTTTCTTCTTATATGATATTTGCAATTTATTTATTTCCCCTCTACATTCCATCCTTTTTGGCTTCCCTAGACACATGATCTCCTTTGAGGCTAGAAATGGGATGAAAGGGGTGGTCGATTGGTTCTTCTATAAGTACTAGTCATTTATCTAGGTTTATGAGACCACCAAAGCCCCACATCTATTTCCATATTTCATCCCAGAACGATTATTAATGACATAAATAGAGTACCAAACAATGGGGGTCTTTCTTAACCACACTTTTGCAAACCAACAATACAATATTGTGGCCAATATTCCCTCTCCACATTGGAATCTATTGTATTTCCAATGTTCAACATGCAAGGAAGGAATTTGAGATCTTACGAGAGTTAATCATGTGCTTGGGAGAGTTGAAAGGCCATGATCCTCACAAGTTGGCTATTAATCATGTCAGGTCTATCAGCCTCAGTCATCGAAATATCCATGTTGTTGATTTTGAGGAGGATAAGTTTAAAGGAGTACTCTCGTATGATGAAGTTCTACACCAGTTTCCTCATGACATTGCAAAGCAAGAGATTGAAATCAAACAAGAAGAATTCAAGAGGGAAAATTTAACCTAACTCCAGAAGTTTTTTTCTAAAAGAAAAAGATACAGGAAACGCCAAAGAATAGGAGAAGACCAAAAAATAAAAACAACTTGAACATAAAAGGCTCCAAGTTGAGAAATATTATCAAAGAAGACAAACTTAAGAGAAGAATAGGATAGAACATGAGCGCATGGAACATTAGGCCACTCTGCAAAATAATAAAGAATAAGAATATGAAAAATTGGTAGAGGAAGACGAATCCAAGAGGATATCTAATGAAGCACAAGCCAAGAAACTGGTTGAAGAGGCAGAGGCGAAACGATTGGCCAACGAGGTTGAATCAAAGAAGAAAGTTGATGAGATTTTGAAGCATAAATTAAACTAGACACTAGGTAATCCATCAACACTGAACCTAGGCATTGCGAACACACCTGCTTCTGAGAACAACCCCATAATCTCCATACTAGGAGATTCCTGCCTCTTTTCCCAAGCTCTCAATTTTGAAGAATCTATATTCTCTATTGGAGACTACTACTTCGACAATAGAACTAGAAGCATCGAGAAGAGATTGGAGAAAATAAAGAGAGGAGAAGACACCAGGACAAATTCATATGCAGGATGTATATTAGAGTGGAAGGTAGGTCTTGATCCATAAGAGAACGTGGTCCAAGCAGCTTCAATGTTCAATGCCTCCTTTGTCATGGAGGTAACTAATGCCCTAAACATTGCCAGGAATTGAGTAATTGAATTGGAAACAGAGTTGAAAGGCATAAAAGACCAATTTTCCATAGATATCCAAGCAACTATCAAAGTATTTGAAGGTCTAAATTCAGGTAAGATCAATAGTGCCCTACAATAAAAAAGAGACCACTTGAACGAAGAGTTTTAAAAGAGGATGAAAATCCTATAGGACACCCACATGAATGAGTTAGAGGTGGAAAGACATAAACTCAATACTGTCCTAGAAACAATAGATCCTCAACATGTACCATGGAGTCCATCAAAGAACAAGATTTGGATGACAATGAAAATTTAGGGAAGTAAAGGAATGAGCTCCTTGATTTGTTGATCAACATATAGATGGAGCGACACGAAAAACTTAGTTTTCATAACAATTTGATAGAGACTCAAGGAAGGTATTGAGACTCAAGAGAGGATTTTGAGGAGATGGTTAATTGGTAGGACATGCACCAACCTCCAAATACCTCCGTACCAGTATATTTTAAAAGATAAATACTCAGGTACCAAATTATTTTCGACACAGGTAAACCTCTCTTCGTGAGTGTCCGCTCCACCCAAGGAGTAGGTGCTCGACACATGTGCACAAATGTGGAAATATTCTAATGATATTGTCATAGAGGCAAGGGTACAACCACTGCAATCTATAGATGAAACTACTTCTATCATTACCAAGGCAGTTGAAGTGGAAGATATTGTAAGTTTTAAACCTGTGAAGTAAAGCAATGCATACAAATTCTTAAGCAAAACAAAAATTAATCAATGGCTCATTCACATAGTACACAAAGATTTATACCGGAAACCCTCAATCGAGAAAACCTTTCTTATATTCATTATCTTGAATTTCACCATTCACCATACAATGTTTTAGGTATTCCATAGATACCAAAACCCTAATCCCTTAATCCGGGATTAATTTACAAAACCGCTAAAAATAGATCTTCAAACGCAATTGTCATATTTGACGCGCCCACACACACACACATGCAAAGAATATAACACATACCCAACATTCTCCCACTTCTTGTTTTCTTTGCATCCAGGGGTCTAGGGGATTATATAGTCAACAGTCCAGGGAAACAATGCCCATTGTTACTCTACACCAGGAGAAATTTTCCGTGTTCACGGACTTTGTCAATGAATCTGCAACATTCTTCAAAGTGTCAACCTTTTCCAGCAACACCTTCTTTTCCTCAACCATGTCTCTCACAAAGTGATACTGTACATCAATATGTCTTTTCTTCGAATGGTAATTTGGGTTCTTTGCCAGGAAGATTTCACTTTAACTGTCACAATCTAATCTCACTACTTGTTGTACCAACCCAATACCTGAACACAATCTTTGTAACCATACTACTTCCTTGCTTGCATGAGTGGCTACCATGTATTAAGATTCTGTAGTTGAGAGTGCCACTACAACCTATCTTTTTCTCATCAAACTGATTTCTCCTCCAAATAGGTGAAACACATACCCACTTGTAGATCTTCTGTGATCCAGATCTCCAACCCAGTCTGCATAAAAAAATCCATGTATGTCCAACACTCTGTCCAATCTTGGTCTTCCTTGGTAGCACAATCCATAACTGGTAGTGCCACGAAGATACCTGAAGATCCTCTTTACTGTTGTCTAATGATCCTTCTTTGGTTTTGACATATACCTGCTCAAAATCCCACTACATGTGCAATGTTCAGTCTAGTACAGACCATTGCATACATCAAACTACCAACTACACTGGCATACAAAACATGAGACATGTACTCTTCTTCTTCCTGTGTCTTGGGACACTGATCTGCAGATAACTTTACACCTATAGGAATAGGAACCTTGACCGGTTTACTTCCATGCATATTAAACCTCTGCAATATCGTCTCAACATATTTTCCCTGATCCAACCAGAGTTTCCTGTTTTCACGATCTCTTTTAATCTCTATTCCCAGAATGAAGTTAGAAGCACTGAGATCCTTCATGTCAAATTTGGAGGATAATTGTGATTTCACCTCCTTGATAACATCCATGTTATTTCCTACCAACAACATGTCATCAACATACAACACTACATAAATGAAGTGATTACCAACCTGCTTGGAATATACACAATGATCATCCCTACTTCTTACAAATCCCAATCCAAGGATGTATGTGTCAAAATTTTGGTGCCACATCCTGGGTGATTTCTTTAGACCATATAGTGACTTCTTTAGCTTATAGACTAGCCCTTTCTTTCCCTTCACTATAAAGCCTTTTGGTTGCTTCATGTAGATTTCTTCTTCCGGATCCCCATGTAGGAATCATGTCTTCACATCCATCTATTCCACTTCAAGATCAAAAGAAACAACAATAGATAAAATAAATCTAATAGAAGTTAACTTAGCAATAGGAGATAAAATTTCACCAAAGTCAATTCCCTCAACTTGGGAATAGCCTTTTGCTACTATAAAACTAAGCTTTGTATTTCTCCACTTTACCTTGTGCATTAAACTTATTCTTAAACAACCATTTTCTACCAATAGATTTTTCTTTCAGCTGGAAACTAAACTATATCCCGTGACTCATTCTTATCCAAGGCATCCATTTCTTCAACCCTAGCCTTCTTCCAGAGTTTACTATCCTCTAAATTCACTGCTTCCTTGACAGTTTTGGGATCATCATCAGTAATAGATAAAACAAATATGGAATGAAAATTAGGTGTACTATACCTTTCTGGTTGCCTTCTATCTCTCACTGATCTCCTCAATACTGGGGTATGAGGTTCTTCTTCTTCTTCTTCTTCTACTTCCTCTTATTCAGATGATTTAGATTTTTCATCATCCAACTCAAGCTCTATTTTCTCAGGTTCATCTCGCCTTGGTAGGAATTCCTGTTTGGACACATCTTTTACCTCTCTGAAAACAACATCTTAATTGTAAACAATTTCTTAGTTTCTAGGTTCCAAAGCTCATAACCTTTCACACCATCTTTATAACCAATAAAGATACACTTTTCAGCGTTTTTATCCAACTTACTTCTATTTTCCTTTGGAACATGTACATAAGCATCACAACCAAACACTCTAAGATGTTGAAGAGAGGGTTTCTTTCTAGACCATACCTCGTGTGGAGTTTTATCATCCAACGCTAATGAAGGTGATCGATTGACCAGGTAACATGTTGTACCCACTACCTCTGCCCATAATTCTTTTCCTAACTTGGCACCGCTGAGCATGCTCCTTTCTTTTTCCACTAGTGTCCTGTTCATCCTTTCTGCAACTCCATTCTGCTGAGGAGTGTATGGAGTAGTATTTTTCCTTGCTATTCCACACTTCTTACAGAATTCTTCGAATTCATTTTCGCAGAATTCTCCACCATTATCTATTCTCAATACCTTTATCTTCTTCTCCGTCTGATTTTCTACCAGAGCCTTAAACTCTTTAAATTTATCAAATACCTCAGATTTCTTTCTAATAAAATAAATCCATGTGTTCCTTGAAAAATCATCTATGAATGAAACATAATACACAGATTTACCTAGGATGGAACAATAATAGGTCCAAACACATCACTGTGTATCAACTCTAAGATCCCCTTTGCTCTTGTAGCACCAGATGAGAATCTTACTCGATTCTGTTTACCATATATGCAATGTTCACAGAAATCAAAATCCAAAGTGAAATTAGACATACCTTCAACCATACCCTTACTGTGTAGTGTTCGAAGGCCCTTTTCTCCAATATGTCCCAGCCTTTGATGCTACAACATGGTCTTATTTCCAGGGACAATATTGGTATTGTCTTCTTTATTTCTCTATTCAGGGACAATAGAACTGTTACACCCATTAGTATAAGTGCTTCCCAACAACTTGTACAAAGTTCCACACCGAACTCCCCTCATCAACACCATTGCTCCTCGTACCATATTGCAAGTGTTCTTTCCAAATACAATATCCACTCCTGCATCATCCATCATGCTTACAGATATTAGGCTCTTGGCTAGTTTTGGAATGTGCAGAATCCTAGGAAGTGTTCTAATCCTTCCATCTTTTAGCAACAACTTAACCCTTCCACATCCCAATATTTTTGTTGTCGAGTCATCTCGTAGGAATACATCACCACCATCATATTTTTCATATTCAGAGAACCACTCCCTGTGAGGATTCATATGGTATGACGCACCTAAGTCAACCAACCATACATCATGGTCTGCATGTGTACTTGTAGATGCTAGGTAAACATCACCTCCTTCAATTGAGGTTTTCACCTCTGTGGAAGAGGTATTATCAGATCCCTTTGGTTTTTAAACCTTCTTAGAATTGCAATTTTTCTTATAATGCCCTGTTTTACCACACTTCCAACATTTCCTCAAATATTTTCCTGGAGACTTAGATCGACCTGTAGATTTAGATATCCACCCCGAAGGCTTACCAGGGTTCTTGTCTTGGGTACGACCTCTTACAAATAAATCATTTGTGCTATGACTATCCATGTTTTTCTACCTCATCTCTTCAGATAACAAGGATGAAACTACATCCTCATACTTCAATGTAGATTGAGTGGTACTACCAATTGCTACAACCAAATTATCCCAAGAGTCTAGCAAAGAAGATAACAAAGTAATACACTTATCTTCTTCTACAATCGTAATATTAATAGAGACAAGTTGACTTACCAGAGTATTAAAGGCATTTAGATTTTCTATCACAGAATCTCCATCTTCCATCCTAAGATGATACAACTTATTTTGAAGAAACAACTTGTTGACCAGGGACTTTGATTGATAAAAATTCACTAACTTATCACATAGTTCCTTGGCTATAGATTCTCCTGAGACATTCAACAAAACCGAATCTGCTAGGAAGAGTCGAATAATACTCCTTTCTCTTCTATCCAAATTCTCCCAATCTTCCTTCGACATACAAGTAGGTTGTGTACTGGTAGTTTGTGTACTGGTAGGTTGTGTACCAGTAGCCCGTGTGCTAGTAGACGGTGTACTAGTAGGCTGTGTACCAGGATCCACAATGATCCATTATTCTTTTTCTACAAGAAGGTCCTCCATATTCAGCTTCCATAGCTCAAAGTTTTTACCATTGAACTTCTCTATCTCGATTCTATAAGAACTCGCCATTCCTCTTTCTGCACTCAAATCACCACTGCAAAAGCTCCCACTAAACCCAGGTTTATCACAGACCTAATACACACTTGATCTATCAAGACCGAGCCAAACCCTCAACAACAAAGGCGTCCGTCTAAATCCAAAAACGAGCTTTGATACCATATGTAATTTTTAAACCTGTGAAGTAAAGCAATGCATACGAATTCTTAAGAAAAATAGAAATTAATCAATGGCTCATTCACATAGTACAAAGAGATTTATACTGGAAACCCTCAACCAGGAAAACCTTTCTTATATTTGTTATCTCGAATTTCACCATTCACCATACAATATATATACAATGTTTTTAGGTATTCCGTAGATACCAAAACCCTAATCCCTTAATCCGAGATTAATTTACAAAAATGCTAAAAATAGAAAAAATCGCTAAAAATAGATTGTAGAATGCAGTTGTCATCTCTGATGTGCCCACACACACACATGCAAAGAATATAACATATACCCAATAGATAAAAAGAAATCCATTCACGAGAGCATTCAAGATCTGATGCTATTTGAAGAAAAATCAATTAAAGAACATTTTTTGTTTCCTATCTGGCTCTCCCATAAGATTCAAACCTTTTTCAAAGCCATGACGGAGCAGTTATATCAAGAAGTTTCTGCAAAAGTCTAAAATTCAGAATCATTCTTAGAGAGGTTGTAGTAAATCAAACTTGAGAGAATTTTAAATCACCACTCCACTTGGAAAGAATACCAAGACCAACAACAGGACCGGACCAAGTCATGATTACAAAATTCCACAGTTCTTTCCATATGTATTTTTCTTATGATATTGTAATCTATTTTGGAATACGAAGAGTCCTTTTTGTGAAACGGCCCTAATTTTATGATTACCAAGATGAATGAATGTAAGCATTCACCCTTCACTATATAAAGTTATTGCTACCCATTTGAAAAAGATTTTTGTTTTTGGAGCTAGCACAACAATATTTTTATTGCAAGTTAATTTGAATGCAAGAGAAATTATAAGTTTGGAGATTATGGTACTGATGTGTGTGAATGAGATTATTTTGTTTATGCATCTCTCTGTTTTTAGTCTATGAATGTTAGTTGATGAATTACTTCTAAATTAATGTTTACAATTTGCATTTATTATGTTTTTTCAGGATGAGTACAACGATAGTATAATGTGTTAAATTTATGAATTCTTTGTTTCTAACATGTTATGATATTAAATTTATGTATCACTTGTGTCATATATTTATTATATGCAATTAATATGCATTATTCACTATATTCAATTATTTTTCTAGTTTTCTACTAATCATGATAGGTTAATTTAAATAGTATTAGTTTAGGGAATGCATCTTAGAATAATAATCATACCTCTTAGTTTAATTTTAATTAGTTGCATTTAGTTCCCTTATCTTAATTTTTAATTCATTTGAGAACCTTGGTTCTCAGATTCATATTTAGTTAGTATTTAGTTAGTATTTTAGTTAGTATTTTAGTTAGTTGGTAACCATGCCAAAAGTTGGTAGAAAGCACTACTCCAAACAAGAGTGGGTCTAATTGGGACTCACCATCGAGCATTTTTCCTCATCTGATTATATGGGTATTTTTGGCCCGTCAACATAAATGGCACTAGAATGAGGGACAAAGAACTAAATGGATACAAACATAAATTTGAATTCTTCCCATTCTTCCCCACAAGTAATATTTTCCTCCACTACTAATTCCCATCAAATTTACTCTGAACATGATGTCTTCCCTTCAGAATATACCATGAACACTCCAACTAGGGTCAACACTCACCACGTTCCCTCTCACCCCAAAATTTTTTTCTCTTCTGCTCAACCTCATTTCCTAACTATCTCAGAGGTCGAAACCTTATTGAGGCACTCGACCAAATGAACCGATCGTGCACTGACTAGACAACTTAGCAAGCAAACTAGAGAGCGACCCTTAGATTAATCTCTTCCTGAAAATCAAGAAGATCTTCAACACATAGATCCCTATTTTTCCGACCCTTACTCCGATCAAGAATTTTTTTTATTTTGGACCCCTGAATATCATGTCCCTGAAGATGCCTCAGATTTCCCTGAGGTTTTGGAATTTAATCTTGAGTATGTAGATTTTAACCTTGTACAATATTTACTGCAAACAAATTTTCAGTAAAAGAACATAAAAGATACAATGGAAAATATAAAAATTACAAAGATAGTTTTACCCTAGAAACCCAAACCGGGAAAACCAACATATTCTATATTCATTCATAGTGATACATTGTTTACAATACAATATACATATAGGAGTTGCAACATCCAAAACCCTAACCCAATGACCTAGATTAGTCAACAACCCTAATTCCTTAACGCGAAATAGAAAACCATTGGGAAAAAACCATGTGCTGGAAAACCCCTAACAATGGACATGAAAATCGAGGAAAAATGAAAAATGAGGTAAAAATATGACACGTTTCCCAAGAAACACATTTTTGTCGTGAATGAAGGAAAAATCCTTGGTTTTATTGTCTCCAAGCATGGTATGCAAATTGAACTTGAGAAGACTGAAGAGATAGCTAAGATCCCTCCCCCTCACAATAAAAGATCTATGCAGTCATTCCTCAGAAGGATAAATTTCATGATATGGTTCATACCCAGTTTTGTAGAGACAGTAAAACCCCTACAAGATATGATAAAAAATAATGCTAAATTTAGATGCTAAATTTAGATGGGGGTCCCTGAAGGTACATCGAATTTCCGTGAGGTTTCGGAATTTAATTTTGAGTATGTAGATTTTCACCTTGTACAATATTTACTGCAAACAAATTTTCAGTAAAAGAACAGAAAAGATACAATGGAAAATAAAAACATTACACAGATATTTTTCCCTTGGAAACCCAAACCGGGAAAACCAACATATTCTATATTCATTCATAGTGATACATTGTTTACAATACAATATACATATAGGAATCAAAACATCCAAAACCCTAACCCAATGACCTGGATTAGTCAACAACCCTAATTCCTTAACTGAAAATAGAAAACCATTGGCAAAAAACCATGTGTCGAAAACCCCCCAATAATGGACTCGAAAATTGAGGAAACATGAAAAATGATGTAAAAATGAGACACATTTCCCAAGAAAAACATTTTTGTCGTGAATGAAGGAAAAATATGCTAGAATATGAAATATGTGTGATCATTTTACCATTGACAATACCCTTGTCACCCAACCATAGGCCGAAGCCATCCTCTGAGAACCTTAACCTTGACAGAGAATCATTCCGGAAGGAAACCCTAGGCTAGATAGCCAAACAAAGGGTAGTGCACCTTTCCTAAGGATAACACACCAACAAGAGATAATCAGTTAGTCCAAACCCTAGCCAAGAGACAATCCAAGCCAAACGTGATCTGCTAGCTGCAACAACTGTAATGGCAACTCTCCTCAAACTTGCGCACAAGACTGGGCACTGTAGTGCGCACAAGAATGGGCACTACAATTCTAAGACTGCCTGCCAGAATGAGAACTGGACTCCTATATTTATACTAATTTTGGCTAACTTCCAGGGTCGACTTCTCATTCTGGGTATCTGTCTGTTCAATATATAATATTATTTCTGGTTGACTTCTTCTCTTGGAGGCTAATAACCTAATATAAATTATCTTCTTGAGCCGACAAGTCTTCTAGGGTTATTATCCAACTCATTAGGGTTTTTACTTTCTTCCTGGGGTATTCTATCCTTGTCAGGTTTACATGTGGAGGTAAATACCTCCCACAACTACCATAATATCAACACTCCCTCCTAGCTAGGGAGGTATTACAGGTAATGGCCTTGAGCACAAAATCATACCATTCACCCAATAGCATCAACATAGTTATATAGACTAGATCATGAGCGTCATCATCATCATCAGCTGCGTCATCTCTCGAAACCATACTCTATCTGAGTAATTAGACATGATGCTCACTCCACAGAGTGATACAAGAGCCATTCTTCTAATCTAAAAGAGTAAATATTCTGAACCATTTTTTGTCTGGAAAATCTTTGTTCATCATTCATCGTGCTGATAATTATTTCCAATAAACTGCTAATAGTCTTCAAGGCAATCAGAAAAAAATAGAACACAACTGTGTCTATCCATAGTAGTACATAACTACAATCCAGTGGTACACTACCACACCAAGTAACACACAAGTACTTGATCA